>JABCMJ010022134.1:0-14251 GCA_014822125.1 Arbutus unedo | reverse complement strand
ACTAGATTATCTACTACGTGGAATAAGAGACACTCATGCATAATATGGTAAGATATAATGCAAACATTGCTCATAAAGATTCTCATCAAGAAAACGAATAATTATTTAAATAATTTAAACAAATATTAATTCATTACATAAAGTTATGACTTTTAGTATAAAACCCTAATAAATGAAACATACAGCATAATAAAAATGGGAAGATCATACCTAGTAGGTGGAATGTCAACCACCATATTCCTTACCCATCACTCTACTTTGAAACAATCTCTATGGAGCTTCGACATTCAAGCCCGATGGTTCAAATAGATTTCTTACTGTCTATACGTCTGTCATCAGACCCAACCTCGAAGGTACTACATATATAGCTTTAAACAAGGTGGCTATACTGGACCAGGAAAAATGGGTCGTTCAAGCACGGTGAACGCTGGAGGTATCTCAAACTCCATAGATTTATAGTCTCCTAGACTTCTCAATGCTTATTATCATGGATAATCTAGAACAAGAAGCTCCTCCTCTACTTCATCTACCACAAAATTTTCAAAAAAGGGTTTAAGGTAGTGTTCGTTTACTTTGAAACTATGTTGATTCGTGGGGTTTCAATTTCAATGGCACCATGTAAAAACACAATTTTGACAATATAAGGTCCAGTCCATCGGGATCGAAGCTTTCCGAGAAACAAATGTAGCCGTGAATTATACAATAGGACTTTTTGACTAGCAACAAAGGTCTTGCCTACGATTTTCTTGTCATGAAAAACTTTCACCTCAAATTTATAGATATGAGCATTGTCATAGGCATCTCTATGAATATCTTCTAACTCATCGAGTTAAAGCTTGCGATGGGCACTGACTTGGGGTAGGTGATAGTTCAATTACTTAATTGCCCAATATGCCTTATGCTCTAATTCAATAGGTAAATGGAAAGCTTTTCCATAGACTAGACGATATGGTGACATGCCCAAAATAGTTTTATACACTATATGGTAAGCCCACAACGCATTAATCAGTCGGAGAGACCAATTTTTATGATTGGGATTAACTTTTTTTTCAAGAATATGCTTAATTTCTCGATTTGCTAGTTTTGCTTGCCCATTCATCTGGAGATGGTAAGCGGTGGAAAGATTCAAGCTGATCATGGGAAGGACACAAGGTATTGTCAATTTTCTTAAAATCCCTAACATGTTGGTAGGAATTTTCAAATTCCGTACAGACATGGAAAGTAGGAACTAAATGTAGCATATTAGGTTTAACCACGAATTGATTCATCCGGGGACCCAGTTCGGCAGGTTCTATGCATGACGGAACTACAACATGTGTAGGATTCAAATATTCTTTCATTATTTTCACGTTTCCTCCTTCATTTTCAGCCATGGTGTCAATAGGGTGAAGTTGAACTCTCACAAGGCGATGTATGTGATCTCTCGTGTAAAGGCTCATGCACTTAAATGGTATATCCCACTATCTATCTAGCACAAATAAAAAACTTTAAAGCAAAAACAAACTGAAATGAAAAATATATATATATAAGTACAAAAACTTGTTACCACTTGGTTACCGTAGCTTCCCCGACAATGGTACAAAAAACTTGATCAGTCCCAACTTGGTAGATCATTATGGCTCTAAAAACAGTCAAAGTTTATAAAATCTGAACTTTACTCTTCTTCATATGGATTGTATAGCAGTGAAGTCTAGGTATCGATCCATGAGGAAGGTGGGTACTGAGCTGGTAACGCTTTCGTACTGAGTTTTTGCGCTGAGGACGTCACTCCTTTTTATCTAGATTTGAGGATTAGAACCTAAAACAAACACTAAACACAAAACTTGTTAAAGGAAGAAAACAAGCATAGTCATGGGGGTTACTTCTTCTCTGACTTGAACATAGGATATCTCATTCTTGCTACTCAATCTAAGTATCAAAGTTTTATGACCTTGGTTGGAAAATGAATCTTTGAAACTCTAATTACGACTAAGATATGTAAAAAGGTAGGCTTTCTCATCTAGACAATAAGTCTAGATATGAAGGACATGGAACCAAGTATTGGATATACCAGAATTGATTTTGGGCATAACCAATCAAGGCTTTAACACTCAACTCTAGGTTTTGAGATTGGAACTCCACTCGCCTTCTACATGCTGTGAAAATCATTTGAGAAGACATCCATGCTCAAGCCATGAGATGAAGGTCATCCCATGACTAGGCCTTCTAAATTTAGCCTAGCATACTTAGGTAAAACTTGTAATGGAAAGAGAAGAAATGAAAAATATCTTTGAAACTGAAATTGAAATTAGAACTTGTACTTCAAATGAGTGAGTATGCTAAGAAAATAAAAGTACAATATGGAATCAACTTGCAACTTACTATTAGAAACAAAAAGTACAAAACTTGAACAACTAAAAGATTTCTACCATAACTTTCTAACTCTATCTGTAGCTATCTCTCCTTCTCTAATATTGTATCTAGACTTCTATCTAAATTGTATATGAAAATCTGTATCTAAAATTGTCAAGAAGTCCTCCTTTTATAGAGCTGGCTTCACCTCAGTTCGCGAACAGAACAACCAGATGTTACTGAGAAACATCCAAATGTTTTCCTCCTTTGCCTTCTTTAGTCTCTAGTCTGTTTTCCAAATATTCGGATGTCTTCTTTTGCATTCTCCTATTTCCTCTATATCCGAATTTCTTTAGGACGTTTGTTCTGCTCTTTCAAAACATCCAGATGTTTTTGAGAAACATCTAAATCTTTAGTGCCTCTAGTTTTTTACTTGGTTTGGCCTACTTGGTCAACATCCAAATGTTTTTTTCTTTCATCCGAATGTTTATCTTCTTTGGAATTCTGACTTGATCTGCTATCCTTGGTTAACGTCCGAATATTTTGTCACTTTCATCCGAATATTTTTCTCTTCTGTTCCTTCTGGCCTTGGCATGGTATCTCCCAATCATCCAGATGTTTGTAGGATTATTTGAATGTTTTTACTCTTGATCTTTTGTGTCCATCCTTGGTCAAACACAACATCCAGATGTTTGAAGGCTTCATCTAGATATTTTTACTTCATCTGGATGTTTTCCACTTCCTTGGTTTTTTGGACACTTTCTTGCTTCCTTCCCGAGCTTCAATTGGCTAAAACTTTGCTCCAACCTAGGGATGACTTCATATATCATCCAGGAGTCATGAAAACTTCCTAGAATATCCTTTTAAGCTATTTTTCCTTCAACAAGGAGAAACATACCTTACATGCAATATCAGAAAAAAACTCATAATTAATCATAAATGCAAATCTAAAACTACTTCACCAAGCTATAGGATGTGCAAATCTGTGCTAATCAGTAGCAAAAAATAGCTAAGAGTCAGCAAGGGATAAACAAAATGAAATGAATGAACTAGAAGCTAAACAAAAATATAACTATAGCATAGAAAAAACATCAGAAAGGAATCAATCAAAATGGGACTACAGAATCATTGATGAGGTGGCGAGTGCTTGGGGGTTGGCACAGGATAACTAAGAAATTGGGCACCTATAGATTTTGAGAGATAAAAATAGTAACCTAGTTCAGTAATGTAGCTATTTGGCTTGTATGACAGAGGATAGGTGTTGTAAAGCAAGTAGATTCTTGTTGAGCAGCAAGTTGGGCTGCCTGAATTTCATTCATTTGTGTGATAATACAGCCCTGAGATTGATGGAGCTCCCCAATCATATCAAAGAGAGGAGTCTAGTTAGCAACAATGGAGTCCATGGTCACTAGGGCTGGAACCAAAGAGGAGGAGGCTACAGCAGTAGATTGTTGGGTATGACGACGAGGTGGAGGTAGGGGTGGAGCACCAACAGCCTTAGCAACGGCTTCCTCACCCGCAGTGAAAAGAGTGTCCAATTCATCATCATCATCAGAGTCGGGTGCTAGAACATCAAGGGCCACATGGGTCGAGCTAAGAACACAGGATTGGGCATTTATGGGACCTATGTGGTCATAGGAGAAAATTGTTGGTTCACCCTCAATGATTGGAACTTGGAGAATATTCAGAAGGAAGTGAGACAAAAGGACGCCGAATGGGAGATGCTTTCTTTGGAAACTTATGTGGGTCAAACTTCCCTACCTGGCGAAATGCAATCCAAGTCCAGTCAACTGCAGACTGGCGACCAATGAGGTGGAGGGCTAAGCACCAAAGAGTGGGCACGTCAGAATTGTGGGATGTTGGTTCATAAGAGCTGCAGTAGAATAGATTAAGAATACGATATTGCGCCTGCAGAACCCCTTGGTTTATTTTTTTTTTCACCTAACTACGAGGGTATTCAAAGATAGTATCAGCAATGGAATTGTGAACCTCTTGAGATGGGACACGTTTGGTATGTGTAGGGACTGGGTAGACAAATTCAGGTAGTGGTTCAAGATCGACAAGGTGACCAAGGACTTGAGGGGTTATGATTATTTCTCGACCGCGAACCCAAGTCATTCTAGTCTCAGTAACAAAATCCACCCTGGAGATATTGCAATAAAATTCTCTAACCATATTGAGGTTTACAATTCCTTCAGGAGAAGCCAGTTGACCCCAACCCTGGTGGTTTATCCATCGAACGATGTCAGCATCCTTAAAGGAGGCTAGATCAAGAGTTCGTTCAATGAGAACAGTTTAGTTTTCAAAATGGGCATATTTTTTCTTAAGATCATTGGAGGGGAATCGGGAAATCTCAGGAACCTTGCCCCTCAAACCTTGGCCTTTTCCGCGAGCCATGGATGACTTGTTCAAATCAACACAATAAAACCATATACGAAAAACAACATATAGGAATCTAGACAAAACTAAAGAAAGAAAATCGAGACTATTATTGAGCGCATGATATTGCATAGCAACATGGCTTAATGTACTAAATTTGGCAGTTATGTGTAGGCAAATACATTGTTCTAGTTGATATTGCACGCATGATTATTTTTGTCTCATTTCAGGTTCCCAGGCGTTAGATACATACCCAAAGGCTTCAATTTCACTCAGGAGCCCCGGGACCATGATGATGGTGATAAAGGACCAAATGAAGGCCTGGGAAAGATAAAAGAGAAGCTGGAATGAAAGAACAAGGAATACCTAAAAATGAAAGTCAGAAGCATTCTCTAGTGATAGAGAACCCTTCCAATCGATAGAGCCCTTTTAAACGGTTCAAAAATCCAAAACTTTCTATCGATAGAGAATGGTCCTATCGATAGGAGACCTCTGTATCGATAGAAGAAGTTCCTCTTGATAGAGACAAATTTAACTTGCCTATCGATAAAGGGATCTCTCCTATCGATAAAGGGCAAATATAAAAAACAAGACAATTTACTTCTCTATCGATAGAGATCCCAGTTCTATCAATAGAAGGAAAATTTTGACTGACCAAATGGACATCTTTATTGATAGAGACCTACTCCCTATCGATAGAGCCTCTCTGATGCGTAATAAATGCATATTTTGTCATTTTGCTTCTCATCACCTTTCGGGATACTTTTTCCCACGACCTTTGCCTTGGAAGAGGATGTAACGGGTTATTTTCAGCATGGCTTTTGTCTCCCTTATGCATGTGTATGAGAGAGATAAGTGGATCTCACTATTATCAATAGAAAGACATAGACATATTTTGATATATACAAGTTGAGAGCTTCTCTCTCTAGTTCTTCAAGCTTTTGATGTTCTTCATTACTTTCTCCTGAGTGCTTCTCCAAGTGTAAGACATTTTTCTCCGTTGTGAAGTAAGTTATATAAAGTTGAAGCTCAATCTTATTTTCTTACTCTTTCATCTTTAATCTTTCGGCAAGTCGCCGAAATCTTGGCTATTAATCTTTTGCTCCATTTTTTTTTTATAGATTTTAGAACATCTTGGGTGAGTTGTTTTATCCTCTTAGCATTAACTAATGTTTAGTCTACCTATCATTACTCACCTTGTGTTCTTTAAAACCATGAGTAACTAATCTACTAGGTTAAGTCTAAGGATGAAATTTACTTAAAGCTAATACTAGTTGATATCTCCTAAACATTTTCTATGCTTGTCAATAGATTTGTACAAGTTCTTTCCTTACAAACAAAAAGGAAGTGTTAAGCTTTTTCTTAGTTATTGCCATATTTTTGGTATATCTAATACTTAAGCCTATGTCCTCCCTATTTTGGAACACTTGTTCTTGAACTTGGATACATCTAGAGACACATCATTTAATCCAAAAGATTAATTTTTATTGAATACTTTCCGATCTAGAAACTCTAGCCTGAATCTAGATTGAGTTATAAAAAGGAGATATTGGCTAGTGGAAGTCACAGTGAATGGATTCCGAAGACTAAACCTATTTTTAATCTTAATTTTATTCTCTCACTTAGTTAATATGGTTATTAATCATCACCAAACAAACTTTCAGGTTGACGTCCGAAACGTCGAAAAACTAAATTTGCGAAGTCTTTTAACCTAACCACTTTTTTTCCGTGGATCGATACTCTGGACTCTCCACTATACTTCTTTTAAATATTTGAGGGAAGTCCTGTTTTATGAATATTAAACGTTAACTTAGGCCGGTGCCCTAATGACGCAATTTTGTCGGCTGGTCAACTATAGAGCCATTGGCAAGCACCCAATGCACAAACAGCATAAGTATAGGCAATGAATAAGTAAAAGAAAACAACACGGCAAGGGATATGGGATTAGGAAAAAATAAAACATACTACATTGGCAGGTACCCAATGGAGCACAATATAAGTTCATATGGTAGTGAATAGTGAAGAACTAGAGATACAAGTAGCGTTGACAGCACTAAGGAAGCAAAAAACAATTAGAGAAAGAACCAAGCATAGACGCGACACAACCTTGGCAAAAAACCAAGGAGAAAACCATACCTAAGAGAGGGAAGACAATAGAGAGTGGATCGACTAGACCTAGAAAGAATTGCCCCAAATCGTATTGGAAAACCCTAGGTAGAGCCGCTGATATAAATTTGAACAAAACTATATAAATATATATATATATATATAGAGAGAGAGAGAGAGAGAGAGAGTGAGAGAGAGAGAGAGAGAGAGAGAGAGAGAGAGAGAGACCACATCTTATTTACAAGTACTAATTAGCTAATATTATGTCAGCCTCTCATGCTATAGTGGTTGAGAATACGAGGATTCTCTCTGAGAGCAATTTCAACACTAGTTAATTTAGCCAGTGAAAAATGACTAAAAAAGTATAGCAGTTAATTTATCTATTTACTTTTTTATTTATGTATTTTAACACTATTCTCTATTTTAGTTATTCCGAAAAACCACAAAAAAAAATATTGCAATTGTGGTGTCCATCACATTCAATTATTATGATATAATAATAATGTGATTTTTTTTTACGGTCACATAATGTACTGGCGCGAGAAATTTGACGAGAGAGATGAATACAATAAAAAATCTAAATAGTGAGCAAAAAATACTCACTACATGTAGTGAGCCAAATTAAAAATAAGTAAAATAATTAGTTATTTAAAAAAACTATTGAAATATTAATTTTTAAATTTGGTTAGTTAAAGTAACCAACAAACCTCATTTAAAATACTGTTGAACTTGCTCTAAGTCGTCTTCTTAAATAGCTAGCCCACCCATTTTTTGGAATTTTTTAGGGAGTGTTCAGGGCTGTAGTTAGAACCTGACGGTAAGAGTTTCCGCTGCCACAAACCTATTGTCTAGCTATCAATAAAGAATTTTTTTATAATTTCTAAAATTTATACTTAAATCTTAAAATTTTTTAAAAAATCATATGAAAATTTATAAATGTCTATAGAAACTATTTTATAAAAAACTGTTTAGATCAAATTCTTTCTGATAATATTTTGAACTGATTTTTCATAGATACTCTTAAAAATATGTTATATATATATATATATGTATGCATGTATATGTGTGCGTGTATAAGTCCCTTCCATTGAGTGATCCCTCGTTTTGTTAAAATACGGACATTTTATTTTCTGATCAAATTTTGATAATTCAAACCGTTCAAAACATGTTTCTAAAGGTACACGCGAAAATCGGCTCAAATAAATATCGAGAAGGACTTGCTCCAAATAATTTTTCATAAATGTTAACACAAATAGTTTTAAGAAAAGTTGTTTGGATCAAGTCTTTTTTAATAATATTTTGAGTTAATTTTTTTAGTTACGTTTAAAAATATTTTTTAAACACATTAAATAATCTAAAAATTTAATATTTAATAAAAAATGAGAAACCTGCGTTTTAAGAAAATGAGAAATCTCTGTTTAAAAATTTTCTCTATATATAAGTACGTATCTACACACCCACATGTGTAGTTTGAGAAGCATTTGAGAATTTCATTGCTTCTATTTCCCAGCACAATCGATGGCCTCCAATGGTAGAATCAGCGTAACCACCACGACGATCGCATCACCCAAAGGAGGCAAAGGATCAACGGCGGATGACATTAGTTCATCAACAAAAGGTGGTCAATGCCTGTGTTCACCGACAACCCATCAAGGCTCATTCAGGTGCAGGTTTCATCGATCAACATCCACAATTACTACTAGTCCATGGTTCAAGAGATCCAAGTCCATGCCCCCTACCCGCAATCTCACCTCTCTCTCTCCTAAATCAGTTGATTCCACTTAGAACATCATGTAAACTCCACCGCCACTGCTACTAATAATTAGTTACTACTTACGTATGCCTTTTGAATATATGTTTGTTTTCTTCACCTTTGTGAAGTGAAGAAGGGTAGCTAATGAAGGGGGTGCAGTCTGGGCTCATCCCATCTCTTCTTGATCATCCGACTCTTTCATATTTATATGGTTCGTCTAATAAAACTTTCGTTCATTAATTTAAGTTGATTGGAAATTCACAGTTTTTTCTCTCTCTAAAAAAAAGTGCTTCGATGAAATAATATTGGTATCCGATCAATTTGAATTTTTTTATTTGAATGTTGTATACGACGATCTTCATAACATATGCGATTTGGATTATCAGAGAAGAGTTCGGATGAGTCCGTAATAGGCAAACTGTGCTTTGCAGTTCTTCCTCCTCGTTGGATCTGATCAATTGTTGTTCTTGGAATCTGCTGTTTATTTTATTTTTGGTTCAGCGTACTGACGTACTGTTGTTAATAATCTAAGCGCTTGTGTTTTTTCTCTTAATTTCCTTGGCGCTGTTGAGGTTGGACTCATGACTTTTAATTTACGAGTTCATTAAATGTTAGTTAACTCGGCCAACTGAGTTGGTTTGGTATTTACTATTGCTCCTTCGGTGTGAGAAGAAAGTTGAAAATTTACAAACGGAAGTGTTTTTATTGTTTGATCTGGAATATAAGCACGATTTTTGTAAACAATGGAGACTGAAATAACTGAAGGGAGGGAGAGTATTTATATAGAATGTGGAGTATGGAATCTGCTGGTCTCAACTTTTAGCTTGAACTAATTGACTAATCTTTCGTTAAGTTTGCAAAACACTTTGCGAAAGTGTCCTTGGAGTTGGGGTCCCCAACTGGCGGCCTAGGTACCAAGAGATTACCCCAGTTTACCCGTCAATGGGCGACCACCACCTTGGACCTCAGTTTCAAACTGAAGAACAAAAGAGGAAAACGATTAACACTAAGTCAGTGTCAATCGGAGTTGGATCTCTGACGGGCATTGAAACGATCAAGTTAACTTTTGTAGAAGAGTGAAGGTAACTTGAAAACTCAAGTCAATAGTGTGCGTACCTAAGGTTAGGAGGTCCATGGAGTATTTATAGAGAATGAAACCAACAATTTGCCCGAGACTTCAGCCAAAAATTTTGCGTCGTAGTTCAAAAATCGCGAGTGCTATTACCACGTGCCTAGCGTAGAGCCATAGGCATCACAATTGAAGATTACCACTTGGAACAAACCAAACACTGGTGTTGGTAGATAATGCCTACTGATAGGTATTATCTTTAAGTCTCAAAGAAATTTGTAAATGGTTGAGCAAATCAAGAGAATTTGTAGAGAAAAGGGAGAGCTAAATTTAGAGAGAGACAGAAAGAAAGGAAAAGTATGAAATGAGGGCTTGTGTCTCACACTTCTCCCAAAATCAGATTTTTAGCCAATAGAAGGGGTCCCCAAATAACTCAACAACTCATATAACGCATACATAACTAATTTAAGTTCTAGAGCTCGAGTCTCGCCTTTAAAAGTCTTGAATCATATAAAAATAAACCAACCACATATCCCGTAATATATTTCGAATAAATATTTAAAATGCAAAAAATTTTGGGTCCCTACATAAAGCGTCGGCATGGGCATTTTTTTCTCATGCCACTTGGTCAAGGTTGAATTGTTTGAATGGGAGGGGGTTAGCCTTTTTACTTCTTCAACGTACCAAGACATTTTGTCGTTCCGGGTTTCGTAATAGCCAGAAAATTGGTTTACCACTAACTGGGAATCATTGTATGCCTCTAAATGATCAGCCCCTAGGCCTTGGGCAAATCGAAGGTCGGCAAGAAAGACTTCGTACTCAACCTCATTGCTAGAAACCTTGAAGTTCATCCTGAAATCTTGCTCGTGGAGAATTCCTTCAGGGGAGATGAGCACAACTTCAGTCCTTGCCCCATGATTGTTGGAAGCCCCATCAACATATAGCTTTAGAAATTGCTGTGCAGGAGCTTACATTGCTTGTTGTTGGTAGGTTGGACGTCCGGCACCTAAGGCCATCCGCTGGTGCTTGGTGCAAACTTGGCAATGCAAGTCTACAAGGACTTGCTCTTTGATCACCATCCTCAGTTAGTATTGGATATCAAAATTGGCAAACTCTACAGTCCATCAAAATTGGCAAACTCTGCGGTTCATTTTGTAATCTTGTTAGAAAGGTCGGCCATGCAGAACAACGCTTTTAGGGGGTGTCTTGGTTAGCCCCGTTATGGTATGCGCTTGGAAGTACGAAGGTAGTTTCCTTGATTGATGTCGAGACCAAAGCAAATGTGAGTTTCTCCAAGGGAGATATCGAGTCTCGGCAATGACTAAAGTCTTCCTAGTGTAGTACATTGGGAGATGATCCTTACCCTCTTGTCGGACAAAGACTGAACTAACCGCATGTTGAGAGATGGATAGGTAGATGAATAAAGGCTCTTTGTCCTTAGGCGTGGTGAGTAAATGTGCTGAGGAAAGGTAGTCTTTTAGGTCTTGGAGCGCTCAGCCACATTCTGAGGTCCCATTAAAATTCCTTCAGAGTTTGAAGAAGAGTCAGGATTGACTGATGAATCTGTTCAACAAGACAACCATGCCTGTAAGTCGATGAACCCCCTTGATGGTGTATGGTCATTGGAGACATCATCCACTATAATTATCTCCAAATTCCCTATGACCTCGATAGGACAACAAACTACAGTGCCTTAGTTTGTACTTTTCACCATACTCAGCACTTAGGTCCCACTGGGCATTCTAGAAAATATGTTGATTCAAATATTTTTCCAGGATAAATTCGTGTGCGGATGTGCCAAAAAAGGAATTGTAATTATCCATTTCAGAATAACTTTTAACGTGACAGGTGAAACCAACAATCATTAGGCGTTTGCGTTATATGTTTTCTTACCTCAATGAAGATGGTTTTTTCAGGTGTTGACACATGGATGCTCAAAACTAGAAACATAATAGTTGATGAGTAATCTCTATTCGCGTACAAGTGGGAGGATGACTTATTTTTAGTTTGCAGTTCGCTTGATTAACATTCTTAATAGTTGATGTCTACTCACTTGACTTATTATGTATTCAATTTGCTTGCACGAAGTGAATATTAATCGAGTTCAAATATGTGATTAATCATTTGACTTTCGAGTCATCTTATTGTATGGTGTTTGTGGATATCATTGCTGGATAACCCTCACGAGACTTCACTCGTTCGTAGTTTAGGTAGTGTCGTAGTTCCATTTGCTAGGGACTAGCAAAACCTAAGTTGGGGGGTGTGATTTGCACTTAAAAGTTTCTCGTCAAAACTCCTTGACTTGCATGCATTTATTGTCTATAGATTGCATTTTATGTGATTTTATCATTTAACGCGTATTTTGGTTATTAGTGTACAAATAAGGTATTTTATAGGGATTTATGAGGTTTAGGACGTTAACGGAAATCAAGTCAAGAAATTGGAAGCAAAAAGTCAAGAATAAAAGCAGAAGGCCCAATTACCGATAGTGAATGCAGTATTACCGGTAGTAGAAGACACTGACTTTTGGAGATTTTAAGGTTATACATTGAATTACTGGTAATAGGTACTGAATTACCGATAATAGAGTGCACTGCCTGAATTTGCTGAAGAAGAAAAAAATGAGACAGAACTTGCAATTACAGGTAATAGCAATACAACTACCGGTAATAAAGTGCACTGCCCGAATTTGGAGAAAGGCTGGAATTACTGCAAACAAACATGTATTACCGGTAGTATTACCAGTAATAGGTTGCAATCGAGAATTTTCTTGTTTTATGGGATTTTTTATTTTTTATTCTTATTCTTATTTTTTTGTTAGTTTAGAGATCTATTTAATAGGACCATAGATATGAATTGGGGGGAGTTTTTTTCTTGGAGAGATAATCATGAGTTTTGAAGATTGATTACAATATTTGGTTGGAAATTGATTGAAAATTCTTATTTTATTTCCAAATTCATCCTGTTCTTGTTCTTATTCTTTATTTTTCATGGATTCTATTCAATTTATGAATAGCTAATTCTCTCAATATTCGATTCAAAGGTGAAACATCGAATTATGACTTAAAGTAATTTGATCATCGCACAAGGCCTTCAATTTATGATGTCGTTTTATTAAATTAAGAACTATTTTAAAATTAATCAAGAGTTTTTGTAGAATTTTCGCTTGTGTGTAGATAACCTTCGTTAGCACACACAATTCTTAGATTTACAAGGTTTTGTTTTGAAAATTGAATTTTCTTATCTTGATTATAGGACGATCATCGATTTTTCTTAATTTTTTTATAAATCCTAATTCTTTCATCATCCGACAAAGGTTCGATGTTATAGAACCGGAGTTGAGTTATTTTAGAGGATTGGGTTATTACGAGTCACGGTTGATATGGATCCCGAGAATTGGATCTTATTTTTATTAATTAATTTTCTTAAATATTTTCCCAACATCTTTACACAATCAAAATTTTCAAGCATTTTCTTTCTCTTTCTTCCGATAAATTTTCAAATTACTCGTTCCCAATGGATTCGACACCGGACTTCCGGAATTATTATGCAACAACCAATCAATTGATCCTACGCTTGGGTTACATATTTTATTGACACCGGTTGACGACAAGTATTTTTTGCACAACTCCCTTACGTAAGGCCACATGTCACATCCTTATTGACGGACAATTTAAAGAGTCAACAGTTGAACATCCTTGATCGTGATGACATGTTCAAATTGATCAGCCAAGCCGACCAAGAGCAAGGTTGGTAAGGGCGCGCTTGGGTGAGATGATCAAAGAAGTTCATTTGCCTTGTTTTTTGTTCCGTCTCTTCTGAGTGATGTGTAAGGCTAATAAATCATAATCGTTTCTCGAGTCAGATCGTCAACGAAGCTCGAATTTCACTCAGTTAGTTGTGAGATATATTTACACCCCATAGAGTTTGAATTAACCTATATTACCTAACAAGTTATTTATTAGTGCCACAAATAATTATCCTGCACACACATTTACCTTTTGAATACCTTTATCTACTAACGCTATAGCAAAATTTACAAAAACCACACCATAATTGCTGATGATATTTTCCGTTTATAAACACATTGGATATAAATTGTCGATAGGAAATTAGGAATACATATTTAGGTTAATAGATAGGTTGAATTTCACTATTTACAAATGAACCAAATTGTATGTGTAATAATTATCAAAGTTAATTGGATTGTAAACAAGTCAATGATCTATTAAAGACCTACCTCATGTCCAACCAGCCCATATTCATCCAAACCCTCTTGTTTCCTACACTCCAAAGACGAATAACTATTTACCAGTTTTGAAACTCCATCTTGTAATTTTCTAACACTCTCATTCATTATTTATTTATATGTACTTAATTTTAGGATTCATATAAAATGTGGTGAATGAAGGTAATGCAGGCGCTGTTGTGAATTACGCACAAAAGATTTTGTCACGAGTCAAAATGATATCATTTTCGTTTTGACCCTCAAAATACTGACCGAACAACAAAGATAGCTATGTTCGGTTGGGTGTTTTTAAAATTTTTTTAGAGTAATATTTGTGAACTTTGTTTTTGAAAAAAAATTCTCAAATATTATTTGGTTTGTTTGT
>JABCMJ010022125.1:0-28839 GCA_014822125.1 Arbutus unedo | reverse complement strand
CGACGTAAAGCGTGGATCCCGATCCGACACTATCGTGAGAGAATTTCCTTACCAAGAAAAGAAGAAGAGAGAATTGCCTTACCAACAAAAACTTCAAATGGTCTCACCTAATTTCTTCTTTTCGTCCTTTCCTATTAGTTATATTCATTCTTTAATGAGTAAGAAATTCAACCCTTCACTCTCTCATCCAAAGTTATCAATGGCTAGCGTACTAGCTTTGTTAATGGTACAATATGTATCAATATCGGTGCTTATCAGTATACTATTTTGGATTTATCGTTAAAAAAAATTCAACAATGGGAATTAAATTACTTTCTTTTTTACTCTTTGCTAATATGATTGCGAGTCTTACAATACTGTTTTTTTGGACAAATTTAAATACGTAAAGTAATTTTTAATTAGCTACTCAATGAAGAATTACTTTTTAAAGGAAATTATTTAATTTTGACCTCTTCTGAGAGACAAAAAATTATAATTTTTTTATAATTCAATAAAAAAATCAGGCTAAGTGAGGCCTTAATAAATCAAACACCAAGATAAAAATAGTTTCAACCATTGCATGGTGTGAGGGGGATAATGAAGTGGGGCGCAATACACCTGCAGTGTGTGTGGTCTTATTTTGAACCCATTTCGATATCAATAAAGGAATCAAAATGGTTTTATTTTGTTTAGCTTGTCAAATTTTGTAGTGCAAGTAAAAAATAAAAAAATAATTTAATCAGACATGAATAAAAATACGAAAGACAAATCATACCAACCGTTAAAATATTTCAAGATAAATATGTATTTCTTTTATGTCTCAACCAATGTATAATTAATGTGTGACTCATAAATTCAATGAAAGCGACAAATTAAATAAAAGATTTTGAATATCTTTTTGGACTCCGTGATCCATATTTATTTTTAGCTTCTACTATTAAGATTCTCATTCTCTCAATATATGTTCAACTTCCAAACCTAACTTTTCGACTACAAAAATGGGAATTTTCAAATACTGCCAGGTAAAATAGAACAAGAATAATATCCATATTATGCATGAGAATACATAAATTTTCTTTAAATTATACGTAAATATTAAATATGAAAATTATGCTAAGAATAAATTTGATTTTTTTTTCTGAGTGAGAAAGTGAACCAAAAGGGAAGAAAAATATTAATGCAGATGTTAATTTTTCAAACAAAGAGTGTGTCATGTACCCTTGGTGAATTGAAGTTCGCCTTACGTGTAATAGGAGTCTCAGTTACTACACACGATCGGATACTGAGGTGTTCTCCGCCGGTTGTTGGAACGACTCGAGCTCGGCCGCCTCGATTTAGAAACAGAAAGATGAAGGGCCCAAAAGTCTAAACATGGGTGAAAAATAGATTTGGAGTCCCTGTGGCGGGTGACTCACTGCAGGGATGTAGCGCCTTCAAAACAACATCATTTTGATGGCAAATCATAAAATTTTTTGGACCCCTTTTACCTATTCTCAAATTTCAATCGATGTTGACTCGTTTAGGGCGTCTTCTCAAGACCAGCGTTGGCTACTATCCAACCTCTCTCCAGATCAGCAACCACCGCAGCCCCAACTTCGTTGTCGTCGCTAAAGGCCACTAATTCGACATCGCTTATAATGGCCATTGCTTCGCCATTGCCACACCATCAACCTCGCAAAACTGGTAAGTATAACTTGTTCTCTCTCTATAGTTTGTTTACCTCGCAAAATACGTTTGTGTTGTTCTTCTTACGGTTTTTGTTAACAAACTGTGTTTAGCTTCTTATTATGAACTCGATTTTTTTTCGGTGTGAAAAAAAATAATGGCATTTTAAGTTTGATAATCAAATTTGAAAATTAAATTTTTTCTTAATCTAATACTCTGGGTTTTCATTTGTTTCTTAGTCTGTTTATTAGTCACGAATCAATTTTTTTGATATTTTGATACCTGATGAATTCAAAAACTGATAATTTTTAGTTTGATACTTTGATGATACTTGATCAATTTCCTATGCTGCAAAGTTCTAGTTACCTATCTGTCAATCATTGAATCCTTATGTTCGAATATGATTTGGCCATGTGAATGTGGAGTCTCTGAATTGACTTATTTTCCATGGCCAAGGATCCCTCACATTTTGTCTTACATGTGCTGCTGTGAATCTAATTAATGGTTTTCTTCAGGTATTTCGTTTTAATGTGGTTGTATTCTGTATAATTGCTAGGAGTGCTGTTGTAGATCTAATTCTGGTGAATTTTTTGGCATGCGTTTCTTGCAATGCAGAGACCCATCTACGAAAAGAAGGCATCCATCTGTAGTTTCAGAAAGAAGATGCCTTAAAGATGGTGTTGAATTCCAAGGCGATTTGTTAAACTTTAGAAAAGATGGATCTCCAATGATAATGATGCAATTACTCATTTTATTGGCCAGTTGTTGAATGAATCAAATCTTGATATGGATTATCTAGGATCTTTAACAAAGGAGTCAACATGAATATCTGACCATTTCCGTAGGCTCTCTCAAAGATTCTTTCAATGAAGCAATTACTCATTAGTAGTGTTTGAGAAATTTGTGTGAATCATGTATTCTTTGTTAAAAAATTGCAGACAAAATATAGAGTTGCATTTAGTTTAATGAACCATTTGGTATATGTGGAATATATATTCTTTGTACAATGAACCAGTTGGTATAGAGATGCATTTCACAAATGGGAGTTATTTGGTGTGCATTTTTGGTTTAGTTCAAGAACTTGTATATTTCTGGTTTAGGTCAAGAACTCGATCCCATTCTGCTTGTTGATTTCTTTGGAGACACAAATGCAAATGGTGCATAAACAACAGATACCATTTGCATCAAAATTACTCCAAAAGCTTGATTGAGGCCCATATCACAGATGGCAATGAGGACAAAGTCATGATTTTCCATAAGCCTATTGCATTTAACAGAAGGTTCTACACCAGCAATGTAGTTCCTAGGATGTCGTTTTTCTGTTAATTTGCAGACCTAAGCTGAGAAAATATAAAATGAGAAGATTCAGTTCTATAATCCAGTTTTATCTGTTAACATGGCCTCCCCATAATAAGAGATCATAAAGTATAACCTAACGTTAGGTTGTCGTGAAATAGCAGCAGCAAATTCCTTCTTCTGAAGGGTCCTCCTCCATTTGTTTTGATGTAAAATATTCATTAGAAACAATCTTTATATACAATGCATTAGGAATTCTAATAATTAATCTTTATATATCTTAATCGGAATTGATGTTGTGGCAATGACAACTAATATATCCTAAATTGATCCTTTACATTTCTTAACGGACTCTATCTCCCTTTACATGTCATCATTAAGTTTACCCAGCAGACCATCCCTGTTGCATATGTAGGTTTTTGAAGGTTCCGTCAACTTCACATCTTCGTCTTCTGATACAGAAATCTCCAAGTAACTTGATTTTGTAAATTGAATCTTGGGCAAAATTGGACTATTTAGCCTATGAAGATGCAGTGTTCTAAGCATAGTTGATCTTGTGACATGTGGATCCTTCCTTGAAAGGTATGCTTCTCTAGTAGAACATATTCTCAAGACCCCATCAAAAGTTGCGCTTGGCAAGGCTGCAACTAAAATTCCTAGCAAGTTGAAAGGGGAATGGCTGGGCTGCAACTGCTTTGCAAGGAAATGAGTAGAATTTAAAAAACATTGAGATGTTCAATACAAAGAAAAAAACGTAGAGATGTTCTAGTGTACCAAATTGAATGACTACATATGATTCGACAAGTTCTATCTAACAAAAACAGTTTATAACATGCAAAAAGAGCCCCAAACAACATATTTAAATCTTGAAGGAAAACATCCTTAAGAAAAAATACTATTTTTTGAATCCAAACACCATCATAATATAGATCTCATCACAATACGGATTATCTTTAAGAAACAACTAATAAAGGTGTAGACTAAGAAAAAAATGGATCTACGAGATAGATTTTCAGTAAAATAGAGACTAAGAATTTTTAAGAAAAACTTTATCAAGTTCATATCATAATTTATCAAGTTCAATGGCGTTAGAGTGTGCAACACAAAGGTATTTCACGAGGTTGAAGAAGTATAGAGAGGACAAGCATTCTTACCATTTTCACGAGGTTGCTGATGTGGCAATGGCAATTGTAGGCAACGACAAAGAAACGGTCGTTGTAGGAGACAACAAAACGATGATGAAACAATGGCCCTGGTGGTGGCAGATCTAAAGAAGCCCTAAATCCCAACCATCGAAGAAAGCCCTAAATTTTACGATTTTGAACAAAACGCCATTTTGAACTCTTTTAAAATTTTATGATTTTCTCTCAAAACGAAATGATATTGTTTTGACGGCGCTACATTCCTGTAGCGAGCTACCACTCCAAGGACCTTGAACCTGTGAAAAATACCCCGTCTCATTGGGGGGCAAAAAAAGAATCAACATCTCAATGTGATTTAGCTTTTTCTATAAGGTGAATATAATAAAAAAATATACATAGTAGAAGAAAAAATTTATTACAAGAGGTCGAATAACTACAAAAGATTTGTTTGAGTATTTTTTTTAAGAAGAAAAATATGATAAATACGAATAAGTAAATAACATTCTCGTAATTAATAATAATATTTTTATAATTAATAATAATATTTTTGTAAATAAAAGAAAAATGCGAATAGAGATAAAATATTGATAGAAAAAAGAATATCCAAATTTTATCTCTCCGAGCAAATAAAATTTAAACCTCGGATACAATATTCAAAATCCAAAAACGCTAACAAATCCAAAATATGACGATGTATCCTGGGTCTAAATTTTACACGGCTCATTTAACCCTAACGAACAGGCCAAGGAACCACATGCATGATTTGTATCCCTATTCTGTAGCATCACAAAACCACATGCATTTGTATCCTGGACTCGAATTGTACAACCACATCAACTTTGACCTCCATCAGCATATCCAAACCAAATTTGTTCCGGTCTTTTTGTGAAGAATGCTACATCTTGGTATGCAGAGAGAGAGAGAGAGAGAGAGAGAGAGAAGAAACGTGAAAAGATAGCAAAATTTGTTGCCATCGTTTTGCAAGTCTACTTCTTTTGCAAAACCCTCCACAACACCAAGATCCAAATGCAGCCTTGCGAATTCCAAAAGAGAATTTCACCAGCACCAAGTCTATCTTTATACAAGAAAAGATTGGTGGGGAAAATAAAATGAGAACCAAAAGGCTAACTATTGCAACTACAAACTAAAGACAAACGAGCCCACAAGACAAGGCACTTGATACGTATGCCATAGACTCATAAACAAGCCATTACCCCTTGTTTTTTGCCACAAAACTGAGTAGAGATAGAATCTCATTCACTCACTATCTTCCTCACTTTCCTCCAAGCTTAAATGATTCAAATTCCTTTCAAGCGGAGGAAGTCCGTCTTCAGAATCAGAACCAGAGCCCTGGTCTTCACCTCGAGATGCCACATCTGCTCCTGTTGTTGCACAAACGTGAAAACACAATCAATTTGTAAGATACCAAGAGAACCTCGTTTAGATTGCATTCGTGAATGCCTTGATTCCATGAACTAGACTACTTGTCACCAAAAAAGGAAACATATTACTGAGTATGTCAGATTAAAGAGAGAAAGATGACTAGACAAGACACACACAAATTCCTTCGAGGCTACAAACGTAGAAAAAAGCACCAACATTTCCTTCACCTGGAGAAAGGAATAGAATAAATCTCAGGTAACCAATATGTTAGAAGTTGTACTGCTAATGCAAATCGTTGACAGGACAAATAATACTATGTAATGAAGTAATGTGTACTGTGAGAGTACTTAGGCCCTTCTTGGGATTGGATTATGATGCCCGTGGGGCCCTTTATCCAGTGTTTGGGTTGAGCAGAAGTCACCCGACTATAAGTGCATTGGAGTATGAACAAAGTTATTAATCCCGTTCCATACTGGCCGGTACATTCCGTACTAGCATTGTAACGGTACCGGACCACTAGAATACCGTTCCGGTCAATGTTCCGACCAATACCGGCCGGTACCGTACCGTACCAATCTGTATTTTAAAAAAATAAAAAAAATATTTTTTTAAATAATTAGATACAAATTGAGACTAAAAATCATATTTTTTTATGTTTTGTGATTTATTTTATATTGTGATACTTTATTTTATATGTTTAGCATGATTTGAAATATGTATATTAATTTTAGTGATAAATCCAAAACGATATGCCGGTACACCCGGGTATCGATACATAACATACCGGCAACAAAATCGGTATGCTCGGCGGTACGAGATTAACAACTTTGAGTATGAACTCCCTCATTAGCCTGGACTGCTAATACCTTCGGCAGCATGCACTATCAATCTACTCCGGAGTCCCCCAAGGCAAACTTAAGTATTCGTCCATGCTTGATTTGAGTTAATCCGAACAAACCCCTTGTTTCTCCTTCATCAGTCGAATAACCCTAACCCTTCTTCAAAACATGTGCGGACTTCAACAGTGTTCGAAGAAAAAAGACCCAATCGATTCCAGACCCCGCTACCAACCATTACGCACCCAGCAACTTCAAATTGAAGGATAAAGGTAATAAATGTTGTTTTCTGTTTTGAACTTATCCATTTTTCTGAATTTGTTTTGCACCTGTTTTCTATTTTCTGTTTGTCACTTCCACAGAAGTTGCAAATATTGTTTTCCATTTCTACATTTCAATACGAGATGCAAGCTCATTTATAGGTGAACTGAAAAAAATGTTTCTTCAAAACTGCTGTTGTACTCTACCTGTAAGCGTGTGGTTCAAAAGCAAAAAGTTTATACGTAGGCACAGTTCTTTTTTATAGGGAAGAAGTTGTAGTCTGGGTATGCAATTGTTGAGTTTTTTAAACAAACCTCAGTCTGGGATTGCAAGTCCACGTGCTCAAGAAGGGGGTATAAGGGGAAAATGTATTTCTAATCCCTTCCAGTAAATGCAAACAAACAAGGGCTTACCAATTCCAGAGTTTAGTCCGGCCAAAAACAAACATGCACTTAGGATCACACTTGGGATTACTAGTCCCGTGGAATTACCAATCCAATCTACTTACTAATCTTATGAAACCTACGACGGTTATCAAACAGGGCCTAAAGAAGTGACTGGTGAATGTCCAATTATAGTAGGTTTATGCCACTCACCAACCAGGAGCAAGCCCATATTCCATAACATTAAGTACGGCAGGATGAATAAAGAAGCCATACGTTCAACCTGCTTGAAACTTGTTTAGAATGAGACAGCAGTTAGAATTGGTAATGAAGCCAACCTAGAATATTGGTTGTTATCTAGGTCCGTTGATTTCTGACAGAAAGAAAGGAGACAGAGAGATGCCTATAGGTTAAAGGATATGCTACAGGGTGCTTTGCCTATAGATTGAGGGGGAAATTTCGGGCACCAACCATATACCAAACTAGCTGCCCTTAACAACATGAAAAATGGTGGGCCATGCAGATGTTAATGTTCATTACACTTGTAGATGAAGATGTGAAATGAGGAAGAAAAGAAAGATATAGTTATTGAATGCATTTGCAAGGACATGCCAACATATGAAATTCAGTTTAAGAAGTGAAAATCAAATGCTGGATGGACCGAGGTGGTGAGTCCAAGCTTTAGAAACTAAAGGGAGAGGAATAAAGCTCTGGATTGGGGCAGTGAGTGATATATTGTGGATGAACATTCACAACACAATAGCTGGCCATTGACACAGACGACTGGAAAAACACTGACCCCCCAGTTCTAAAACCATAAGTTGGCTTCAGTAGTCACCATCAATGGCTACCGAAAGCAGCTCACAGCTTCTGGACTGTAGGATAATTTAACATATTGGCTAGTTGTGATGGAGGACATTTAAGTAAATTACTTTTCACCTCAAAACCTCGTAACTTTTAGTTACTAAAAACTTTCAGCTGAGAATATGGCTGGCTTTTGTGAATTGAAAAGGGAGAACTTTTCTTGATAACTAAGTACGTACTTTCAGCAACCGAAGGAGCCTTTGTAGCCAATTGAGATTCTTGGGAAAGCCAAGCATTCTGAACTGAAATAATATCAGCACTGTTTTCACACTGTGAGTAGGCCTTTAGGAGTTCCCTGCATTGGTTGAATATCCCAACACTTAAATACAGAGAAGAAGATACAAGAACACCTAGTAATTAACAATAGGGAGGACATGGACCTCGTGTAAAAGGATTGGATATAGAGTTCAGTTAAACAGTTCATTATCTCTATCTTCATTCAAAATGAATCAACCGTAAATAAATGAACTCGGAAACTCTCCAGGACGAATAGATATTGGTTCTGGCCTTTCAAGTTGCTCAATCGGTGAAAATGTGTCAATGAATTCCGTGTTGTTGCTTAAGAACAAGCACATGCATACATGCACAATCCACAGAGTATAGGTCAAACAAGGTTAATGATTAAAGTCTAAAGAGAATCCAAAAAAAAATACCTGTTCAGGGACAAGAAAGCATGACCCCATTTGAATTTACTTAGCAATAAATTCGCTGTTTCCTCCTCCCCACTGTAAAAAAAATATGGGAAAAATGTATCACTAATATGCTGCCAACAAGTTCAACATGGAATGTTACAACTCAGACCAGAGTGATGACCACCCAGACTAGATGAATGTCAATATCATTGATGGACGGTTGCTGGAGTTTTACCCATAGAAAACAAATTTAGCAGTGTATTCGTACGCAAATTCACAAACTATAAATAATTGTCTGGAGTCAAAATTGGCCCATCCTCCAAATATCAAGAGAAAGGGACATTACTACAATGTTTTCACCCTTCTTCCTCATCTTTGGACTTAAGATAGACAAAGTATACATATGTATGAAATTTTCCACATACTTCAACTAGCACACAACATACCCAATCGATCCAATGGCTTGTTATGTGTCAAACATGGACTCACCACATATTTTGAGTTTTCCACGTCATATAGCCCAGCATCTGGCTGACTTCCCACAAAAGAGGGGTTGCAAGTGCTCAGCCAACATGGCATGCATATAATTTCCCCAACAATCACAGAATGATAGGTATTACATAAGACTCTACTAAGCACCTAAATAAAGTAAGCTTGCACCCAATTGCATAAAGGGGGATCAATTCAGGTACCATATTAATAAAGCCGCAGATAATGCCTCGACACAAGATAGTTGACATGGTCGACCATAATTTACAGGATTCGCTGCTACCAACCATGGTACTGCATTCACAAAGGATTTGTCAAGTTTCAAGAAACAGTGGAGGAAAAAAAGAACTCAAAATTACTGATCTATACCAGATCCTGGTTAGCTTAAGCATATTGTTCAAGTACAATCTTAGGTTAAAAATCACAAACCGCAACGAAATAAATCGAACTTGTGCACAAAGTTGTGATTGTAGTACACTAGTATAATTCTGTCACATACTGCTTGGCTCATAAAATTTGGACCACAAAATGCAAACTTGGAAAGGCATACAAATGGGCATCCAGTTTTTTTTAGCCACGAGTGAACAAAGTTTGTTCACCCTCGTTTGTGTATGACCAATTTGAGATCTCACTTTGATAACTGAAATCGTCTATTTTGTTTAGATTAATTCTTTTGGATTCCACGAAAAACTTCAAACCAATCGGATAGCGATAGGTGCTTGACCTAAAAATCTAATTTTTTACTTCGAAACTATTAATTTCTCAGGCATTACATTTTAAAGTCAAGCACTTATCGATATCCAATTGAACTCAATTTTTTGTGAAATCCTAGTACTATGCAAGAAGTGCCGCAATCTTACTTTTGAAAAAAATTAGATACACGATCTAGAGTGTTTGAAAAGCATCTGACATGTAAGGATACGTCATAAAAAATAGTAATTTATACACTGTGCATACTTTTGGGATACATATTTGCGAGTATCGGTATCCAACACAAATACGATATGGGTACGATGCCCATCAAGAAGTATCCTTGCATCGAAGGCGGTCATTGTGTGCAAACAATGCCAAATGGCAGGATTGTACACAAATCCACCCCTCCAAATCTCTACATTTGTGAAAGCGCCATTTCTTTTTGTTCTCTTTTATCTATACAGATTTAGCCATCTATGTTTCATCATGTGAAACAGATATAAAAAAGTGTTGGTCCATAATACTCCATGATTTGCTAGGAGATGTATGAACAGATAGCCTAGCCTTTGCATTATTTGCACATTGTGGTTGCTCTTACACTCAAATCCTCGTACACAGACTTGTCTTTGCAAGATTTTACCCAACATGCAATGCCCCTTTCAATGTTGACATATTCTTTTATTTGGTTTTATGGGATTCTGATTTAATTACCTTAAACAAGTGACCTTGCATGCTTGATTCCCAAGCCCAACTGTGGAACACTTGATATATCAAGGATAGACTGATTATCTATTTCTGCATCCATACTCAAAAGGAAGATTCCAATATCAATCATTTCAATTTTTTGGTCCTGCTTAAACAGAATCTATTGTTCATCTTAATTTTGAGAACCACTGTAGCCGAGAATATAAATTATCATTAGGGAAAAGATTGAACATGTTTAGAACTGTTAAAAAAAACATCAGACCAAAAGAGTGGCAATCTTGAAAATTCATGCATTAGATTTCTTTCAAGTTCAGTTAGTGAGGCAAGCACTGCAATAAAGATTCAGTTAGCACTCTGTGCCAACAACATACAAAAGTCTTAATAATTTACCAAAACCCATACAAACTCAATAAACCAACAACATACAAGGCAGAGCATGGTTTAATATATCTCTGGCTTTTAGCTTAACGAAATGCATAGATAGCACAGCGTTTGAGTATAAAATAAGACTTGTTACGAAAAAATTGTTTGATGTTGCTGATCTAAAAAACTTGTTTCAAGTTCTTACAGAGACGAGGAGCAGCACAGCGCAATTTTGTGAAAGGTACGTCATCCAATCGTGCCCATGAGCAATCGACAACAGCCAACCCTTTCCCCTTCATAAGCATATAATCTTCCTTTGAGACACATTGCTTACCAGCAGGACTGGCAACATGATACAAAAAGATTAATTACATTGCAGTCCTATATTTGAGGGAGGACCCAAGATAAATCCTAGGGATCAAGTCAAATTTATGACTAAATGGACAAAATTACCCACTTAATAAAAAAAATTCATGACAATGTATGCATGGATATATACAAGCGTACATATAATATCTATACATAATCTTTATACATTACGTTGATTCCTCAAGTCCTTCCGTATCATAATTAAATCCTTATCTATCCCTTTGACCATGTTATAAATTTATTCTTTTATGAAAATTTCGAATCAAATAATTTTCCATATCATAATTAAATCCTACTTTATATATTTGATCATCTTATAAATTTGTCACCATATAAAATTTAACATTTTATAAATTTTTCTTATAAATCTGTTAAATAACAAACTTATCATATCTAGTTTTCTTAGCCTATATTATAATTCTTTTATATGTAAGTGTTGAGTAAGACAAGATGATAAGCTAAGTTTTTCGAAATATCCAAAATTTTGAAGATGTTGGTTTAATTGATGTACCCACAAAAGTCATTCTCTCTCATTCTCTCACTCTCTCTCCCTCATGAAGACACCTCATGAAGCCTCACTCAAACACTAAAAAACTTTATATGTACTAAAGCAAAAGAGCTATTGAACTAGTCCAAGAACTTCAACTCCTCGCCATCAATCTCAGCATCAAATGTGCAATCTTCACAAAGACCTCTGCATCCCAGTCCAATCCCCACGGAAGGCAACATCGCAGCCATGCTTTGGTGGGCATAACCCTACAATTCTTTGGTTCTACTGATAGTCTTTGGTGGGCACCACCCAACTCAACTCGAGATGAAATCATCGTGTGCAATAATTTTGTCATATTTCCCCCCCTTTTTTTTTGCAATTCGTTAAATTCTTCATATGGTAAATTGATCATTGTTTTGATGCCTTTAATTTTCTTATACTCTCGTATTTATTCTGATGAATTTATCATAATATGTGAGTTAGTTTCTCATACATGTATCATTTAGATAAATTAATTCGACTCATTACTCATATATAAACGGAAAATTTATTTCGGTGGTGTTTAAGGTTACCAGTGACCTCTGGTGTGCTATTATAAAATTATTCGATCCAGTATTATTTCATCGATCTTTTGTTGAGAAAGATGTAATTATTACGAGAATTATTCTATTATAAAATTTTTGTTTTGATTTTGATTTGGAAAAAATTGCATGTTTTTTTCTTTCTTTTGGGGTCAGAGCTTTTAGAGAGAGAAGCTTAGAAAATAGATAAAAGGAAAAAATCAAAGATAGGAGATTTGAGAAATATTTTAAATGATTGAATCCTAGTAATTATTGAAGGTATTCTATGAATATTTCAAGTCTTAAGACCTGTTGGAAAGTTATCAATTACGATTGAATGTATCTATAAGTTTTCTCCCAAATAAGAACTTACTCTCAAAATGCACCTAAAAAGGTTAATTCCATTACAGTTCTAGATTTGTCGAATGACCTAAAAAAAAATTCTACAGATCAAGTCAACTTTTGATTTGGTCATATTTAAGACTAGATGGACAAAATTATCCACATAATAAAACTCATATACATGTGTACATATTTTTATTCTCCCAAATAAGGAGTTAACCCCCAATGCCCCTTGTGAAGAAAAAGACAAAATCCCATGTTTGAAGCTATGGATGTTGTTAGGAGTTAGTATACCTATTATTATATAGTGAGGTTATTATTGTCCGTGTACTTTATTTCTCTTCTCAACATATATAACACGTGTGTTAGGGATAGTTAACACCCTAAACACTATGATTAGTTCTGATAACATGGTATCAAAGCCTAACCTTAACCTCCTAACTCCAAATCCAAAACCATCCAATAAACCTATTGCCGTTGTCGCCGTTGTAGTCACAGTGAAGATTTGGCCTCGTCGTCTTCGTCAACAAAATCTAGCTTCATTGTTGTCTTTTGTGGTCTACCACTTTAGATGTCGTCAAGCACACCCACTCTTCGATCTGATCGCTACTCACGCATCGTTGACCTTTGAAATGATATGTTTGTTGATCTAATATGACTCCTATCTGATCTTTGTTGATAAGTGCGCTGATTTTTGTTCACTAAATGTTGGTGACAATGCAATGATATTGCTTTCAAATCACAAAAAATAAGTCGTATGATGTATGTTATGACTGGGCTTGGTAACTAGACCAGAACATGCAAAGTTGTATGTTGACTTTGTCCTTCACAATGATTTTTATTGCAACAAAGTCCCAAAAATTGAAATTTCTTGAATTTGTGATGAAGTGTATTGTTGGACTCTTCATTATGCTTCTGTCTTGAGTGGTTGCCTTGTGTTCTGAATGGCTCATGAGATGGTTGATTGGTTGTCAAGTGCTTGTTTGTTGGTTATTGGTTGTTAGTTCTTCTATATGTCGTTCATTGGTTGTAATAGTGTAATGGCTTCTAGTTCTGCATCTAGCTCTACCTCTATTATTTCTATGCTACCTGAACTAAGCAGTTGAGGTGTATATTTTAGGTAAAATGCAGTTCTCTTATTTGACTGATGATCTCCCGAAGGATAGTAATCCAAAATATTATGCATGCTGCTCAAATTTGTATTCAATATGAAACAGTATGAAGCCTTAGATTAGTGGTACTCTGCCAAATTGTGTGGCACCAGGTTCAGGAGTTAGACTTAGGTGTTAATAATCTCTGCAGAACTTATGATCTCCATCTGACCTACTTTTCTCTTAATCTTGGTGATTCTTTTTTGGAAGACTACTATGCCAAATTTTGTAGCACTTGCGAGGAGCTCAACATTTGTCAACCTATTTCTGTCGATATTCAGATTATGCAGTGACGACGTGAATCCCTGCATGTGGCGCACTTCATGTGAGGTTTACCTTCATCATATGATCCCATTCGATCTCGGTTGTTGAGGTCTCGAGATCTACCTTCTCTCGGTGAGGTCTTTAGCCATTTACGTCAATCGACGCATTTGACATTGGATCTCCTTCTCTGTTACTCCCTAATCACTCTGCGTGGTTTCTTTTCACATGGTTTTAGCCGTGGTGGTCGTGAGTCTGGGGGAGGAGGTCGTAGTGGTCGTGATTTTGGTCATGATTTGGATCGTGGTAGCCGCGTGCCAAGGGTAGGCGGGCGTGGTCGTGTTCCTCGCCATTGCACATGTGCACTTTCTACAGCGGCGATAACCATACCGTTGATTCCTGTTTGGATCTTCAGGGATGTCCATCTGCCCATCAAATTATTGTTTCTGAGGATGATGGACAACAGTCCTTGCCTAGCACTTCTAGCTCGGGTCCCTGTATCATTACTATTCTAGAGGATGAGTACCAGCGCCTTGTTTTCACACAGATGTCCTCATCTACGTTTACTCAGAAAGGTCCCTCTGTTGTTTGCCTGGCTACAAATAATCCTTAGGTAGTTGATTATGTTGCCCCTAATCATATGATGGGATCTTTTACTGTTTCCTCTAGTGGTCAATGCCTTGGGAAGCCTTCCCGTGTCCCTTTGGCTAATGGTTCTACCACTGATATTATAGGTTTGGGTTTTCTTACTTAGAGTTCCTCCCTTTCTTTGAGCTCAGTTTTACACATTCCTCGATTTCCTTTTAGCCTTATGTCTATTAGTAAATTACCCAGTTCTTAAATTGCTCTGTCACATTTTTTCCTAATTGTTGTGTCTTTCAAGATCTTAAGGCGAGGAGCAAGATCATGGGGGTACCTAGCATGGTGGCTTATATTTCTTTGCTATTGAAGAGCCTTCTCGGTCTGTTGCACTTCAATCTCCAGTGTCACCGTATCAATATCATTGTCGTCTTGGCCATTCGTCGCTTCATAATCTCAAACAAGTGGTTCCATCGTTTAGTTGTGTCGACGCTTTACCATGTAAAGTTTGCCAATTTAACAAACATCACCGAGTTTCATTTTCCCCTAGGGTAGACTCGTATGTCTATTCTTTTTCATTTAGTTGATTACAATGTTTGGGATCTTATTCGTGGTTCGCCATACTTTAATTTTTAGTATTTTGATATTTTTGTGAACGATTACTCTCGGGTAACTTATGTTCATCTTATGAAAGAGGGGTCAGAGTTATACTCAATTTTAAAATCATTCATATGAAAATAAAAACTCAATTTGATATTCTGATTCGTATTTTACGGTCTAATAGCACTCGTGATGTTTTTGTGAAAGTGGTATCCATCGTTTAGTTAGTGCAGTGTTTATCTTATATCTTTTAGTCATATTTATACTCTTATTTATCGTTTAGTTAGTGCAGTGTTTATCTTTCTTTCTTTCTTTTTTTTAATTTAGTCTATATCATCAATTTGTATCATTTATTTAATGAATCAATAAAATAGAGAAAACCTTTATTCTAGTTTCAGTTTTGTCCTTATTTTTTTTTTATGATCATGGTATTATTCACAAGTCTTATTGTGCTTGGACTCCTCAACCAACGGGATGGCCGAATGCGACTTGAGACTTTTGTTAGAGGTTACACGTGCTCTCCTCTTTCAAATACAAGTACCTAAATTTTTTTGGAGTGATGTTCTTACTGCAGGATATCTTAGTCAATAGTATACCTTCTATGGTTCTAGCGTGTTAGATTTCGTATCTTGTTTTGTTCCGATCGTTCTCTTTATACCACCTAAGGTTATTAGGTGTGCATGCTATGTTCATGCACTTGATTCCGGTTAGGATAAACCTAATCCACGATCCACCAAATGCGTATGTCTTAGTTACTCCCGCACTCAGAAAGAATATAAGTATGTTATTTTCCTTCTCTTCATTGCCATATTGTGTGTATTGATGTTACATTCAACGACTTGTTGCCTTTTTTTATTTGTTCCACTTCTAAGGATTCATCTCAATATATGCTCACTTTAGTCCCATCATCATCGCCGCCAACCACACAGCTTTTGCAAGTATATGTTTATCCGCCCAAAAACTATGTTTGCTCCACCTCAATTTACCGCTCCATCTTCTCCTCCGTTGCAAGATCCTATCACTTCTCCGAATTCTCTCCCCATCGCTCTTTATAAAGGTACTCGCACTTGTACTTCACATCCTATTCCTCAATGCGCCTCTCTTGATCATTTGTCCCTTACCTTTGTGCTTTCTGTCTTTGTTCTTAACACTCTTCAGAAAGCCTTGTCTATTTCTAAGTGGCAGAAAACTATGGAGGATGAAATGCCTGCTCTTCATCACAAGGGAACTTGAGAGTTGGTACCTTTTCCTTTTGGAAAAACCATCGTTGGTTGTCAATGGGTGTTCACTGTGGAATATCAACCTGATGGGACTGTTGAGCACTACAATGCTCGCTTGTTATCAAAGGCTAAACGCAAACATAGGGTGTTGATCACACGGAAACCTTCTCTCCTGTTGCCAACATTGGATTTGTTCGGCTCCTCATCTCTCTTGCTGTCAATCTTGGCTGACCCTTATTCCAGTTAGATATCAAAAATGCCTTCATGCATAGTGATTTGCTTGAGGTAGTCTATATGGAGAAACCACATGGTATGGATGAAAGGAATCCCGAAAAAGTCGAACCGGCTAAAAAAACTGACTGAAAAAACCGCAATCAGTCGATCCGAAATAGGGATGGTTCGCTTTTGATTTTGGCTTTCCGGTTTTTTCGATTTTTCGGTTCAGTTTTGGTTTGTCATATACTTTGTCCAGACTGACCAAACCGAATTCATAGGGATACATCTCAACCATTGAATCTCAATCTCATCCAATGATTAACTAAACGGAGGGAAAAAAAAAACCAAGATTAAGTGTTGGCTACAAAGTCCCAAAAAACCCTAGTAAGCCTTCTTGGTTCACTTTTTGCTGCAATCTTATTTTTTATTTGATTTTTATCACGATTTCCAAGTCAAGGAGATCTTACATAGCACAATAAAAATGGTAAGATTGGTGCCAAGATTTGCAACAAGTGTTCCATGGTTATTTGTCAAGATATTTGACCGGTATGTTTGTTTTTTTGGTAAACTACAAATGGTTGAACATTGTTTGTGATGACTTGATGCTATAAAGGTTGATTTTTGCCTACAAGGTAAATGGCAAAGCGAACAAGTGTGAAATTATCGGACCAGGCTCTGCTCCACTATCCTATTTTATTTATGTTTTGTTCTTAACAGATGTTTTGGCCAAAATACAAGAGTATTAGGTTAGTAGTCCAACATGTCTTTTGTGTGGCCCAAAAAAACCTATTTTTTAATTCATGTAGCCCAAAATTAGTCCATTTTGGTGAACCAGAAAAAATTGAAAACCCCGACCGAACCGTTTCTACCCGAACCGATTTCAGTCCCTACCTAAAATTGGTCGGGATCTGTTCACAAAATTTTCACCCCAAATCGATCTGGTTCGGTTTTCGATGCCGCAAAACCGACTGAACTCAAACTGATTTCACTCCTACCACCCGCGTATGTTGCTAAGGGGAGTGTAAGCAAGTGTACTGTCTGCACAAAACTTTATATAGTCTTAAGAAGTATCCTAATCCTAGAGCTTGGTTTGACAAGTTCAGTTATGCAGTCTTGAGATTTGGCGTGTGTAGATATCATTCTGATCATTCCATATTCTCCCTTACTTATGACTGCGGACAATTTTGTTGGTTGTCTACTAAGATGATATTATTACTACAGGTAATGATCAAAAGGACATTTATGAATTGAAAGACTTCTTGAAGCATCAGTTTCATACCAAGGACTTGAAAAATTACGCTATTTCTTGGGCATTCAAGTTGCTCGATCCAAAGATGGTATTAAATTATCTCAGAGGAAATATGTGTTGGATATTCTAGATGAGAATGGGTTATTTTATCTACCCAGTGGACATTCGCGTTTTGAGGTGTTTACTGATTCAGACTGGGCAAGAGTACTATCTAACTGGAGATCCACTACAGGATATTGTACCTTCCTTGGTGGAAATTTTGTCACTTGAAAGAGTAAGAAACAGACAATGATTGCATGTTGTAGTGCATAAGCAGATTATAGAGCCATAGCTCATACTACATGTGAGGTTGTGTGGTGCGCTCCTTTCTTTAAGAGATAGGGTTCAAGGTGCAGTTGCCTATAAATTTGTATTATGACAATCAGGTAGCCATTCATATTCATCTAATCATGTCTTTCAGAAGAGGACTAAACATATTGAAGTATTGTCATCTAGTTCAAGAAAAAATGGATGGTGGTGATAGCTACTCCCTTTATGTGTACCTGAGCCAGATAGCTTACATATTTACTAAACCCTTTATCAAGCCACGATTAGAGTTATTATGTAACAAGTTAGGCCGGTGTGATATTTATGCTTCAGGTTGAAGATGTTAGGAGTTACTATGCTTATTATTAGAGACTGAGGGTATTATTGTCCTTCTCTTCTCCATATATATTGCACATGTGTGTTAGGGTTAGTTAACACCCTAAACACATGGATTAATTTTGATAACAAATGTAATAAGTACACCCCACAAAATATTGTTAAGCTTTTTGTAACTAACCAATAATCAATCTATTTGCTCAATCAGATTCATTAATCTGGGAAGGCATAAAAATCAATATAATTTGGATGTATTTAACTACAAATCCATAGTCTTTTCAGGAAATGTAAGGTTAGAAGGTAAATAGGTTGAAAGCATTCAGTTTTCTTGAGATATTAAGAGTGCAAGTGTAAGCAAGAAAAGTAAGGACTAAAATATGTTATACTTGGATCAAATTCAATAGCAAGTAGAAGTCAATAGAAAAAGAAACTTTCCCCCAGAAACTTTTCATCAATCTCTTCACCTCCTCTTAGGCTGTATATTGAGCAACCCTAAAAAGGATTTTTCTTTTACGACAACCCATACCTTGGAAATTACATATATGGACATTGTGGTGAATTGACCATGTCACTGCCATGACATGATTGATGATGCAATACTGTACAAGACCATAACCATGAACATAAGAAGGTAAACAGAGAGAATTCTGATTTAAGTACCTCAGCACGATGCCCCCAAAACCATTAGTGACGCGCAACTCCTGCATGATATTGCTAAATTCATCATTCAGCAAATTTGATAATGCATGGGGGGAAAAAACATCTGAACATCATCAGTAGGCTAAAATTAATCAAAGAGGCCGTTAAAGAGTTCCAACAGTCTCAAATCTAGTTCTGGATGTTCTTAGAAATTTTCATTCTTGGAAAGGCTTTCTATTATTCTCAACTTCTTCAGCTCAACTTGCTTCACATCCTGAATATTCTTTGAGGACTCCATCGCCCTAACTACTCTAATTGCCTTTTCCGCTTTTCGGCACTTTGCTAAGCTCTGCTAGAGCATATCCCTTCGTCTTTAGCCCCCATTTGCAATGGTGATAATTCAAGAAGTTGTCAATATTTTGTGCATCTCGGCTCTAAGAAATGCATAGGAGCCATGAATAATTTGCTCACGCTTGCTTTTTAGCTAGCAAAACAAATGCATGAAGGAGCGTGGCTGTAAACCACAAGTTCAGAGGTCCGAGCCCTCCTTGAAGCAATGCATTTGGCAGAATCCAGTTGATTGTGACATAATGAAAGAAGAAGCCAATGGTCAAATCAGACTGCCTTTCCTCATTCGGAAGAGCAAGAACTATTCTAGCTTTCAAATTGTTGCCAATCTACAAATGGCATTGATTAGGAACCTGCCAAGGACTGACTCAAAGAAGACCTTGCAGAATAAAACCATTTATGCTCAAAATACTAATACTCGACCGACGGCTCATCTAGACCCCCATGCAAAGACAAAGCTCAAACGGATAAAGCAAACATGACTTACACCAAACATATATAGAATGAGCTCCATGCAAATAATGCTATCCGTGATAGTAAAATGACAGATGGGCATGTGGCATACACCAAATCTGAGTAATTCTGGAAACAAATCATGATTTCCACTAGTCAGGTTGCCGCTTATCAAGCAGCACAGCACAGCCTTTAGCAGCCAAAAGCGAGCTTTGTTTGGGATTTTTCCCATGTTTGCAACTACTGATTTTTCTGAACTCAACCTATAATTTTCTTGGTACGTTAATTTAATTAAGGAAGCCAACCAAAATTGGGACCAGGGCAATAGCCTTGAAAATCCAAAACAAGAAGGGAGCACACACTAAAAAAAGCCTGTATCATAGCCACACGAGCCAGGCATAATTCTGGGAAACGTCAATAGTTGCAGAAATCTGAGACTAATAACCACAAACCACCTTCTGAGACATCTACCAAGCTTCTCAAACTCTTATACTTCCCCATAGAGAGCCAACTTCTTCCAGGAACCAAGAAGGCTCTTACATCCCCCTGTATATTCGAACTTATAGCAGAGCAATAATAAGGCTTCTATTCTCCATTAGTTTTGTGTATGCATAAACAAAATACAATTGAAAAATCTAAGTTAGACCACTACTCACTTTCAACAAACGAAATCTTGAAAGCTTGCGTCCAGTGCACCTTTTTGCATCACATTGACCAAAATCCTAAACAAAAAAAAAAACACCAACCAGCTTCAGATATGTGAAATTAAATTTATTTGTGACAGTTTGCACAGCTCATGATCCTAGCTTTGGTGTGAGTTAGCCCTACCTTGGACAGTAATGAAAGAAATCCTTCAACTACTTTTTTTTTACAAGTGATGGTACAATGCTTTAGCAATGAATTTTGTGAATTTTGCTGATCCCAAGAAAGCCTTTTAGTTTTGGGCCTCCACAGCATGCAGGCACAGGTACAAGAGATGAGGAATAATGAAGGTAAACAACAACAAAATAAAACCTGCTGTAGAGCACCACCCTTGGTAGAATCTAATGGGAATTATAATAGGCCTTGGATTTTGCAAAACAAATTTTTTTGAAGCGTAGAATAAAGACAAGAATTATAAATTCACAAGTTCTTAGAAAAAGTTCAAGGTTAGATATCGATTGTCATAAATCCACAAGGAAATCCTGCTTCAGCAGCTACATTAACTTTAACCACGGAGAGGGAACACCTCAGGTGGGTTTTATTTGTTAAATGAATAAATCGTCAACAATTTAAATAGCCACAGTAGTATGAAAATATGTCACCGTGCATAAAAAATTACAGACACATACCCACATCGCAAGCTGAATTTTGGGTATCATTTGCTCTTCTTCAATTTCTGCAACAATAAGAAACCTGTTACATTCCACAAACAAAGAATGTATCCCACTGAAATAAATTAGCTGCTTTTGGAATGTCAAAATGGCCAACTTTTCTTTTTCTTTCAGAATGAACTTTTGCACCTCGGGCCAAAACTTTTACTTTTTGGTTCATCTCGAGGTGGGACTAGAGTAATCGAAAAAGTAAAAACATGTAGATCATATAATTATATTCTAAATGTAAAAAATCCATTAAATTAAAACCCAACAAAAAAAAAAGCTAGGAATCAGAATTATTTGTTTTTAGTAAGCTTTCTACAAATATATTTTTCCAATCCATCCAGACGACACTAATGGAAAAAGTAAATAATTGTGGCGAGGACGAGAAACGGGATCACTAAGACAGAAAAGTTCTTTAACCCGAATACAGTAAGAGCATCTCAATTTGGCTCCAAAAGAGTGTTATCTACAAAAATGATAAAACTGGGACTTATTTTTTTAGAGTTAAAAGTTTGTTAGTTTAGATTTTAGAAAGTGCTGGGCGCTCCAATGGGCAATGTGTAGCCAAAGTGTGCGTTGAGTATATACAATCATACATATGTACATTGATAAATACACCTACCCACCTACCCGCTCTGTTCCACTCTCCCTCTCACACTTTACTTTGGCTCCTAACTAGATGGCTATGTTTGACATGCTCACTGGGAGCCAAGTTAGAACTTAGGAGCCATGTTTGACAGCTTGTTTGGAGACCCATTGGAGACCAAAACTGAAAAAATCAGAAGTATGCTAATTACTTGTGTCATTTGGGAGCCTAACTGAGATGGGCATAGCAAACATCTCTAACTCTATGTAAGAATCTCTGTTCACATACCAATGGTCCTATGCAGGGACAAAGCCAGGAATTCGACTTTGGTGGTCAAAGTAACCGTAGGAATGAACAAAGGAAAGTTTAAGTTCTAAAAATGACGTCTCCTCTAAAAGTTACACATGGGAGTAGCTTAATAAGAGAGAATGGGGCTTTTTGCTCATGTGCTTAACCAAGGTTTTAGTTTAAGCCTTGAGGGTAAATTCTAGAGACCCAACTCTTTTCTGGAAACAGGGTTGGCCAAAGAAATCACCTTGTGTGGCTATACCCGTAGTTATTAAAGGCGAGAGGCACACCGAGACGCAAAGGTCTCTTGGAGCCTAGGTGCAAGGCAAGGTGCGGGCTTTATTGAAACGAGGCGTACCTAGTCAAGAAAAAAAAGCAAATATAGCATATACAATAAGTGATATAACTGTGCACTGCTGAAAGTATATACTATATAGTATATACAATATCTATAGATATACAATATAGTATATACACAGTGATAAAAGTATATACAGTATATATCGATAATATATAGTACATACATCGATAGTATAGTATTATACTACAGTAATATAGTAATATACTACATATCCAGTGCATATATAGATATATATCGATAATATAGTAATATCCGGTGCATATAATATAGTGATATACTACACATTCAGTACATACAGCATATATAGATATATATACAGATTATAGACAGTTCATACGTACAGATTATACTATAGACAGTTCATAAATACAGATTATACTATAAACACTGCATACATAGATATATATACAGGTTAGCCGACTCATCCGACAATATCTATATACAATATATACAGAATACAAAAAGTGCATATATATATATATATACAAACTATAGACAAAGCATATATAGATACACTCATGTACTCGGGTCCTGGCTTATTCAATCTGAGAGAGATAGAGAGAGAGTCGATTGCGGAGAGAGAGAGAGAAAGTTAATATCCCTAATTTAAACAAAGCGCACGCCTGGTGCACCTCGCACTTAGGCTCATAAAGCTCGCGCCTGGTTCAAGTCGCCTCGCCCGGCACCCTTCAGAGCGCATGGGCTGCGCCTCGTGCCTAGGCACGCCTTTCACAACTATGGCTATACCTATTGTCTCTCCAAAAGAACCTAACAAAGGCTGAGATATACAAAGAAACAAGGGATGGGAGATGGAACCTGGCTTTGAGAAGACCCTTATTTGTATGGGAACAACCCTTGTTGGAAGAACTAGAACATGACTTGCAGCAATGCCGAATCAGTGAAGAATCAAGGGACGATGTTATGGCATGAAAGTGGAGTACAGAACTCATTCTCTCTGTCAGCAGTGTTTTTTCCAAATGGGAGGAGTTATGCACCAACCAATTGGCTTACTTTTATCAATATGGAAGAACCTTACCCACCCCCCACCCCCCAAAAAAAGTGGAGCTCTTTTGTGGAAGGCTGTACAAAGTGCCATTGCACCTAGGACATTATTAGTGTCAAGGTCCACTCTATCAATGAACGGGGAGGGGAAAGACTTACGCCCCTTCTGCCTTGAGGCTCAGGAAACTCCAGTACACGTACTACTCCACTGTCACCTATCTTGGAAATTATGGTCTGCTATGTTGACACGGTGGAGCATCACTTGGTTTTGCCCCCAATCCATCGAAGGTTAGGTATCTTGGTGGTTCCCTGTCAAATTTAAGAGGAAGGTTGAAAAAGGCTGTTGGGACTGTACTCCGTATGCAACCTTCTGGATGGCAAGGAACAACCACATCTTCAAGAATACTCCTTTGGATTCCAAGGAAATTGGGGACATCATCAAATTCAGGATGACAATTTGGATCAAAAGCAGATTTGATGCTAGAGTCTATACCAATTCTGATTTTATGAGCACTAGAGATTTGTGAGAGGTCAGCTTCGATCATGGAATACTAAGGGACAAGTTCAGAGGGGAATGATCACACTTGGGGGAAGGTATTGTTGGTGGAGACAGAGTTCATAATTCCACTAGAGGCAAATCTATCCAAGCCAGTACAATCTGGTTTTGGTTTCTTATCATAGGGCCATGGGGGTGGGGGGTTCTGTCTGGTGTGTTTTGTTGGTTAGTGCACTGGTCATTTATGGAAGTAGTCTTGATTGGTAGCTTTTGTCTCATGTTTGAGGATAGTGGGGGCTGTCCCATATCCACCAGTTTCCTTTTTTTATTTTCTGTTTTTTCTCGAAGTTGGCTCCACGCCAACATGTTATTCTGTTTCTCTTATGGGGTGTCAATGCGTGCAAATTATTGTTGTCCGAATTAGGTGCCAACCTACTTGGGATTTCGACTCCAGTGTCGTAGTTATGCGCAGTGCTTGACTCCTCCAAAACTTTGTATTCGTTTTGTTAAAGTTCAATATATTTCTCCTTTTGCCGATCACAAAAAAAAAAAAGCTTAATATGGGAACGAGTGGAGTCATGTTCCCAGAAAAAAACTGATAAAATACACAGGCAGTAAATTTTTTTTTGAAAACTACGGAGGCCATTACTGTAGAAACCTCATATGGGTGTGAGATTTGGGATGATATGTTTACCTGGTTCAATCGGGAGAGACTCTTCCTCGTCCCTATAAAAAAGTACAAGGTGGTCAGTAAGTGGTGATACGGAGAAGAACATGTGGATGCGGGTATGAATTGGGAGGAAACAAGTACTTACCGTTGAAGTTCACGGGTTCGACTGGATTCCCCTCGATGTGACTGATTATTTCTGAATCGCTTCGGCTTGTTATGACCCATTTCGTTTTGGGAAAACGGCGGTGTCGACGACAAACGGCGGCGGAGTATGACTCAGAATCGTGTTTCAGGGCGGATTTGCGCACGAGGGCGATTTATGTTTGTGCGTTTTCGTTACGCTCTGTTCGGAGACTGAAGAAGGTAAGGGAAGGATTAATACGTTCGACACAGATTATACTAAATTAATTTCTTTAATGTCCTTCCTATTAATTTAAAATTTTCCCAAAAACATTAAATATATACACACCCACTACAATAAAATCTATACATTACAAATTTCAATATCTAATTATAATTTTTTTAATTAATATTTCTTGAATTATATTTTGAAAACATTCCACATCCCATCAATAATATGCCTTATTTATGTCGCCACTATGCTTCAAAATAGTGGATTAAGTTTGACATACCAGAAAATTATTTTTCTTTATAATACAAAAAATTAATTGAAATAGTTCAAAAAAGGCAAACATGAAGGCATTTATAGCTTCCAAAATCAATAAACACAGAAGGAATTCTTCAATATCACCAAAATGTATTTCATTAGTACTAATATTATTTTCTTCGAAATTTTCAAGAATTTTCTCATTGGTAGATGGACCTTGAGGGTCGACAAAATTATTAATATCGCATGTAATATCTCCTTCAAGATCAAAACCCCTGAAATTTAAAGAATTTATTATTTTTCAAAGAATTTATTTCTTTTGGAGATTTTGTAAAGTAGGAGTGTAGTAGGAGAAATAACTCAGTTATTAACTCTACTAATCATGTTTTTTAAATCATAAGGCTGATTAGAAAAATTATTTGAAGATGTATTTAATTTATCTAGTTTGATATGCATTTTAGTATAATAAAATATAACTATTTTTTTCTTATCTAGATTATCTATTTTATCAATAATGTCTAAAATAACATTTTCTTCTTTTGTCAAAACATTAATAGATAAACCATTCATATTTAATAAGGTTTGGTAATAATCATTTTGAGAAGTACATTTATCACAACAATTATCACCCTTAGAACTATTGGTATCAGTATCAGAAGAAGTAATATCATCAAATTCATCTATATGCTCATCTTCTTCTAATAGTATGATCAATAAGTAAAATCTTAAAAAATTATTATTTAAATTCATCAGAAATATCTAATTCTTGAATTTTTTTCTTTGTTAAACACTTATTAGCATAATGTCCAAATTTTTCACATTTAAAACATACTTGGTTTTGCTTAGAAGTCTGTCCTCTTTGAAAATTATTACTTTTGCTATAAGGTTTTTTATTTTTACGAAAATTAATTTTACGAGGTTTTCGAGGAAAATCAAGTTTTTGAAATTTCCTTCTATGAGAATATTTTTTCTTATAATGTGGTTATTTATCTCGATGAGATTTAGATGATCCAATAGAAGGAATTATAGTAGTGTCGTAACCAAATTGATAACAGAATTGTCCTAATTTAGTGCGACCAGTTTTTCCTTCTAACTTCAAAAGGTTTTTTAATTTAATATCATTGCATTATGATAAATATTCAGCACATACCTCACTAATAAGTTCCCTAAAAGTATACTTGTGATAAATGATTTGTCCATTATTTTTATTACATATACAAGTCCGAATTTTTTTAGCAAATAAAGTTAGAAGTCCTGCAATAAATTGTTCTTTCCAAAAATCCTAGTTTTCATAATGTCTTTGATATAATTTAGATAAAAAAATATCTTTATACCATCGAAAATGAGTTAGGATTAGACATCGAAGATTAATAAGTAATTTTTTGTCTATTTCTAAAACTACAGTTGTATTGTCAATAAAGTGTTGGGTTATAGCAGTAACTAAAGTAATAACAATATCAGGTTGTGTTCTTTTATTAATTAATATAGGTTCATTATTTTTCATTTCGTTTGACGGCAGTTAAAATTGTATTTTTTTGAACATCAGTAAGATAATTGTCCCACCAACCTTTGAGTTACCTTGTAAAACCGTTGATAAGTATTTGAGTTAAAGCAATACCATCATTAGTTTGGGAATTTTTTAAATTGGCAACATTAGTAGCTATTAACATATGTTGTAATAGAGTAGAATTTGATAATCAACTATGGCATCTAAATTCCATTTATAAAGAGCAGATCCATTATAAGAATGTGCATTGGTAAAATATTTTTTTTCATGTTGTAAATCTATAGGTGTAAGACGAGGATAATAGTTGCGAGTGAGATGTGCAGTAAATGTTATAGTAGCTTGTATGTCTGAAAGTTGATGTTGAAAAATAAATTAATCTTTTAATTTTTCGACATCCGTGTTACAATTATAATCACTATAGTTAGACAAAGTATTAATATTTTGTTCTTCAACCACAAAATTAGGTTCTTTTTTAGAAATATCATATTTTTCATCAACTTTGCTTTTATTTTTTAGTATAGCGTTAGAGGTTTTTTTTAGAAATTGGGCATATAGTTTTGTAGAAATTCTATAGATGGTTCATCTAAAGAAAATGATATATTTTTAATGAATCTTTTGATAAAAAAAGATGTAGAAGTATTTCGTGGTAAAAGTTTACCTATGACATATTCAAGAAAAATTTCAATAGGAATAATTATCAGTATTTCATTCTCTGAGGGAATAATAACTACAATAAAATTTATACATTACAAATTTCAATACCTAATTATAATTTTTTTAATTAAATAAATCTCCCATTACTACAGACCGATAATTATATTTTTAAAAAAGTGAATGACAATGAAATACTGATAATTATATTTCTAAAATAGTGAATGACAATAAAATATTCGGTCTATTTGAATTGTAATAATTCTTAAATTATTTTTTATTTTTTATAATTTATAATTTTGTGTTAATTTTTTAATTATTATTAGTTCGTTTTATTTAAACTATGATTTCTACTATTCAAAAAAATCACTATTCACTATTCAAATTAATATGCAGGGATGGCTATGATATGTGATTATGGAGATATGATGAAAATATGCAGAAATATGAATAAGAAATCTTACAGAAGGAAATTGGAGAATAGAAAGAGAAGAGAGGAGAGACGCCTGGATTAAAACTTCAAAAGCTTATTTTATTGTAACCTTCCAAACCACTCTGATTACAAATTACGAACATATGGCCTTATATAGGACTGAAAGTCCGACCAAATGAAACCCAAATAAAAGACAAACCCAAATGAAATCTAATTTACATAATAGCCAAACGACTTTACAGCAAAAGCAAAACATTAATATGGAGAAGCTTCCTACTTTACAGCAAAAAAGTGAAAACAGAGTACGGAGAAGCTTCCTTTTAATAAAGAAGATACTTTTATGAGGGCATCTTTATCATTTTGGACATACTTTTGAGCTGGCATCCTTATCCCTTTGGTCATGCGTCATGGATGACGATCTTCAAAGATCCGAAATTCCAAAGCAATCATCTCCATTTTTGAATTCTGGAGGAGTTGTTGGAGAGGTTGGGGTTTTAAGAGTATCATCTGATAAATCATCACTTCAATCATTGGTTAATTTTTTGGATATTTCAGCAATGATTAAATTCCTTAGTTCAGCTTTCGAGGCCAGAGAAAATTTTTCTTTTAATGATACTTTGATGGCATCATAATCCATAGCAATAGGAGTAGAAGCAGAATGTCCTCATGTACTCATGGATTTTAGAGAGCCATAAACACGTCTTGACGGCCTTTGTGAACTATTTCCATTAATTTTTTATATTGTAAAGGATAATAGTCCTCTGGTATGTCAAATTTGATCTACTATTTAGAAACATAATTGTGGCATAAATAAGGCATATGGTTAATGGGGGAAATGGAATATTTCCAAAATATAATCCAAGGAATATTAAATTTCATAAGAAAATGGAGAAACTTTGATTCTTGAGGATGGAAAAGTTCATCCCATAGGAAGTATGTCTCGAATAAAGGATCAGGAAGTATTTTGATATGTGGACCGAATTCAGTAAACCATAACTTTAGCCAATTTGAAATAAACATAGCTTTGTTAAAGCTTGAAGAGAAATATATGAACCATGAGTGGCGATATT
>JABCMJ010022123.1:0-23750 GCA_014822125.1 Arbutus unedo | reverse complement strand
TCATATAATAGTTTTTTGGATTCTCTATATAAATTTATTGGCTACCATCTTACAAAATCTATTTTGTGCATTATAATCCAAATATTTTTGTAGATTTTCATTATAATTTAAAAATAAAAAAAATACAATCTAGAATCTAGAATTTAAAAAAAAAAATTTCCCAAACAACTCTTAAAGTTAGTTTATTGGGTGAGGTGCCCTCACACTTACACATTGCAGGTTATTTACATATTAAATTTGTCAACGTAGTTATGATGAATTTTCAAAATAAATCGTACTTTTCATCTTAAATTCAAAAGTATGATTTAATCGTACTCTTCATATTGATTTTTTCTTTATCATATGTGTAGTTTAATTGATATTTCAATAGGATCAGAATTTTACACTGTCAAATGCAAAAAAAAAATACTAATAATGAAATAAAAATTAGCCAAGGCACATGAATTATAAATCTTTGAAGTTACAAGTTTTGAGACCTACATTGTTATAACTACAAAACTTAAAGGACTGAATAGGAAAATGTCAAATATTATGGGCTAAAAGTGAGTATTGTGTAATACTTAACGGATGAAAATGTAATTTGATTCATAGTGTTAAAACCGTACATTACGAAACTGCCCTTGCCAATTAAAGAAACATTTCCGACATTACAGAAAATATAAAGTAAAGAGAAATTTACAATTTTGCCCTTTGCACGAGTACAACACAAAACATCAGGTACGTTCATACATAGAGGTAATATCTATTTTAGATACTTGATGATGTATTCATCGAAATATAAAAATATATATATATTGTATAATTTATTTGGTATTTAAAATAAGTGTGATTTTCACATAAATATTTAAATCAGATTGTAAAGTAATTTTTTTTATAATTACAAAATTATTTTAAAAAACCATCTGAAATCGGACTATCCACAGATATGAAAATAAGTAAAAATGGACAGAAAATATGTAAAGTTTGACGAGCAATCCAAAATAGTGTTGAAAGTGTGTGAGAAAATGTTACTCTTTCCGTTTGAATTTTTTTTTTTTAAAACTAGTCGGACCCTTTATTGATCAACAAATAATGTATTCTTGTAAAAATATTTATGAATTATAATATTTCAATTAGTTCTTATAAAGAATGATTTTTAATTCACAAATGATAAATTTTTAACCTTTCTGCCAAGCAGGAAAAAAGTTGCGTAAACCAATCCTTCTTTAGAAGATATTGTATTTATGAGAACTTTGTGCAATGGGTACGTCTTAAAATTTAATTTTTTTAATGATACTATGATTTTATAATGTAAGTTTAAGAATATATTTTTCGTGCACATATCCGGATTATTAAATGCATCATGCATGTAGAGTCTTCTAAAATTACATGGATCCTATGTGCGTCAAACTATTGCGAACATATCTATATTTAATTAATCTGTGTACAAAAATGTGTGTTCCTGGGCTTTTTCAATTTTATATGAGACGTACGGATAGATTTGACTTCTTATTTATATTGGATTTTTCACAATTAGAAGGGCAATAAGCTCATTGGTTTGGACTAAATTATTGAGGCAACAAAACTATTTCTTTCAACCTTTTATGCCAGCAATTATACCAATTTTGCCTAGCTAATTTTTTTGGTTCATTTTTATTTTCTACTTTTATTGATTCATCTAATCGAGACGAACTAACAATATATAAAAATTTAGCACAAAACTAAGAATTGAGAAAAAAGTAAATGAAGACAAAAAATGACTGATTTTTACTTTTATCCCCTAAGTTATCCCATTTTTTCCTGCTTCGTTCATAAACTATCAATTTTGCTTAAATATTACCTAAATTATGTAACTTTGAACTTAGTTAGTTCAATCCGTGATACTCCGTTAAGTTGTAACGGGTAACCATTAGTCCGTTATCTATGACTAAGTTCTATTTTTATCTCTTAAACTATCTCCTTTTTGTCTATTTTGTGCTTAAACTATGAACTTTTTACTTAAATAGTCTCTAAACTATGCAATTTTGCACTCAGCTAGTTCATAATGAGTGACATCCCTAATATTAAGGATGTGCACGAGTCGATTTTGGTTGATTGAATACTTTTCTCTATGCAATTAAGAGCAAGTACGTCGGCTTCCATTCAAAATATTAGGACTTTGTTGATCTGATCAGGAAAAAAGAAGTTACTTTCTTCTTTCTTTTTATGTTATGTTAATTGCATGAATAAATCTCAATAAATATGAATCAATGTAGATACAATTATTGGATGAATCTCATCTCATCGTGATATAAGTATATTATTCTTTGTATCATAGGTGTTGTTGTCATAACAAATTTCAATTTTAAATTTTTAACGTCTATCAAAAAAGACCAAGCTTAAGTTACAATTAATATATTAGTGCATGTTATGTGAAAGACGATACATTTATTTATTTTGTAATGAATCCTAACTATTGTGATTTGTGACTATCCGTTATTTCAACATTGGACTTTGGACATGTGATAGTTGCGATATGAATTTCTTTAGAAAGGAAGTCTTTTGTCCCATGGTAGCCCACTTTTATCTTTTAAAGAACGGCCTTTATGTCGCCATATGTCGAGAAAGAAAATCTTTTGTCTCATGGAAGCTCTCTTTTAAAGAATGGCCTTTACATCGCCATATGTCGATTCTCGTGTTCCCTCTTTTGCTTTGAGACCAACACAAGTCATCGTAATAATTGAGAAGCCTATTATTTTTTATTCTGAAAAAGGGCATGTACGATGAAAAACACTATGATAGTAGCCGAAATGACAGATTTTTCCTACTTCATTATTCCATCAGTTAGCCAATTTTACTACCGAATTTGACAATGGCGGACCTAGAATATGAACTCGAGGGTGTCACTATCAAAATAAATAATAACTAAAAAATATAAGTATTTAAAATTTAATTAACCAGATTAGAAAGAGTTTGACAGATCGCAAGAGGTACGAGGGTGTCATAGTGCTACGCACTCTTACTACTCGGGTGGGACTCGGCCTCCCAATCGTACCTAAGACGAGTTTCTGCTTTACTAACACGCTCAATCTAACTCGTTCACCCACTCCAACTACGAGTGATATGGTTTGGCGGTTTGACTGACTTTTACACATTCATATTTTCAATTTGGGTAATTTACATTAAACTCCCTTCATCTATCACTTGATTTTACTTAACTGCCTTCATCTTTTAATTGGCCCAGTGTACCTCCTGATCTTTCCAAATGTAACGATCGATCCCTTTTGGATTGACGCAGCTAAAGAAGAATACAATAAGTAATCATGCGTGTCAATCCAAAAGGGGTCGATCGTTACATTTGAAAAGATCAGGAGGTGTATTAGGACAATTAGAAAATAAAAAGAATTAAATAAATCAAATAATAAATGAAGGAGTTTTATATAAATTACCCTTTCAATTTCGATAAGACTAAGAAATACATATTCTACAAAGTAGGCCTACTCATGATAAACATTGTGAAATCGTCTCCATGTATAGTAGGTTGTCGGAAAAATAATTAAAATAAATAATAATCAGAAAATTTGAATATATGAAATTGTAGATTACATACACATAAATATAAACAGATTGTATATAACATAAATTCATAAATTAGATAGAAAATGAAAAGAGTAGATAATTAAACCAAGGCCCTTGAATTACACGATATCCTTAAAATAAATTCGTTGCCTCACCGAAAATATAAGAGGTTGTAGTCGGCTTATGTCTCTCAAGATATAGGCGCAATTTACTACAGTCGAAGTCACATTACCTTAACTGTTTTAGCGAATTAATTTGTGGCGTACCCTCTCTCTTTCTAAAAAAAAAATACAATAATACAAGAACTCTGGAATTTTTGACGTTCGAATGATGTTGGATGTGTGTTGAAATTAAACCAATGGCCGCCAATTTATACACGTGCAAGGGGAGACCTTACAACTGCTATACGCAGAAACTTCTCAATTGTATCAAATGAATTTGACCATAGAGCATTGTGGATGAATTGAGATAACGTGCAACGAGTTACACAAGGTGCAACACAATGAATGCATATGATAACTCATACACTTGAAAAATCACGAACACAATAGGTATATGAATCTGAAAATACATGTACTTGAAAATTCATGAACATCATAAATTCATTAGTCTGGAAATACATACACATGAATTTGAACCTTTCACAAAAGTAATTTGAAGCCCAGAATTCGATCGACCTAACAAATCAATTACAGCTCAATTTAATAAGCCCAATCAAATAGGGAGTAAAAAGATTAATGTGAAAGCCTAAAGCCTAAAGTCCAAGTCCAAGCCCAAGCCCAAGCCCAAGCCTAAGCCCAAGTTAAGGCATAGACTGCGATTCTTAGACCTCGGGTGACAAGCCCACGAGCCTTAGTCTCGACCCCGATTTGGGCAGATGACGAGTGACTTTTTCATCTTTCCACCATGCTTGTTTTGAGAGTCAAATTTTCATTTATCTTTTATAGGATTTGACGTAAGTATCTAAATTCACACTCAAATTCACCTTGCAAAATGTTTGGGTGTCACTTGATTTTTTATTCAAAGTCACAAAAAATTCATTGTTAAATTCCATTTTTCTAACATGTCTTATTTGTACTTGATTTTTGTGATTGATTTTGTGTCCCTAAGTTTGTTTGTTTTTGTTGGAAATTTAGAAGAGTTGTGTATAAAATTAGGACACCGAAAGGTAATTAAGGCTGCAAATGAGCCAGTCCAAGCTTTGGAGTGCTCGAGCTCGGCATGTTAGTAAACGAGCCGAGCCGAACCGAACCGAACCGAACCGAATCGAGCTGAGTGAAACTAAGCTCATTTACTTAATAAGGCTCTTTAAAAGGGCCAAGTCTCTAAAATGATCCGAGTTTTTATGTGTTGAGCCGAGCTTTAGATACTCAAACTTGGCTCGTTTATGAAATGAGCTTAAAATCCGAGCGCGAGCTCGTCTTGTTAACTAAACGAACCGAGTTGAGCCGAGCCCTTACCAACTTGAGCCGAGCTTGCAAACAGCTCGGTTCGTTTGCAGTCTTATCGAAAAGTTTCACGAGGCAACCGAAAAATCTTAGAGATTACAATTCATTCATGGTTGCATTGATGTGTATCAATTTGCGCTGTTGATCTCCGTTAATATTCCTATTAATCCCATAAGCTTCAAGGATCTTATAAATAATGAATGAGTTTTTGGTTTTACAGTACTAAATGATACAGGAATATCATGTACGCAATTTTCATCTTTTTGATTTTCGTATTTTTGTGGAGAGAGAAATAGACACAATTAGTTCGACAAGCGGTTGATCGGATGATGTTTCATCGACCGAGTAACCTACTTTATCCTTGGAGATCTTCCAATACCCACGAGAGATGACGAATATATTTTAAAGAGACTGTAATACAAAGATCTCCGTCTAGTATATATTTTTTTAAATCTTTATTGAATTTAAGTTATGTAACATATTAATTAATAACTTTTTTTTAATGATATCCGATCGACGGTTCACAATTTTTTTCTTATAGTTTTTAGCTACAAACTCTGAGAGTGATGCATACATAAACTAACACAAAAAAATTAGATGCATATCAAATTCGATTAGAAAGTAGTTCCCACTATAAGAACTTGAATTTAGACCACCATTAATTTAAATGTTTTAGATCTTTCGTGTGTGCGTCTCTAAAATAAGAGCAAGTTGTTATACCAAATTCAACTTTAGGACCCACCTAATAATTTTTTTTATAGTCGAGGTATTTTGTCGATTTTACAATTATTCTAAATCTAATGCTAATTAGTCTTCAGGAAATCAATCTCATTGTCAATTTTTGACTTGTATAAACTGCCTCATAAGAATTAATAACATCTGAGATATTTCGAATCTGAAATCTAGGAGAGAACATATCTCTAAGTTTCAAGTTTTGATTACCAAACCAACCTTTTGGGATTAACCATGTAACATGTTGAAAGTCATTAGTGACGATTGTAATTTAATTTACCCTCAATTTTTTAAGTAGTCCATTACTTTTTTGATTTTAAGTGATTTAGATGGACATAGAACTGTCGGCTGAGCAGAAGAGATCATTGTGGTCTACTTGGCCATATATGGTCTTCGCAACCTTCTTCAATTGCTCACCCCTAGAAAGGCCTCAAAGGATGATGATCCGAAAAGTCTATAAATTAGCCCCAGTAACCTCTAAGATGGGCCTACGTTGCCTAGGAGAATCCTAAGCTCATAAGAAAACTAGTAAAAAATTGTCAATGAGAAACATAGTCTTAATACGAGTGTGCCATCAAGAGGTTAAGCGTCTTAACTTGGAGCCGACTTCATCTTTATCCAAGGATAAGGACGACAAAGCTCCACAAAAGGCAAACTTCTCGTGTCTTGTCCTTATCCATGAGAAAGAAGGGTGGAGCCCAAGGCGGCTCCACCACTTGGGCATATATAAGCACATCAAAATATATCAAAAAAGAATAAGTCTACTAACACATCAAGTTATACATCAAATGGTACATAATGTTTACGTGCCATATCATTTAAGTATAAAATGTAAAAGTGGACTCATGAATTTTGATATGTGTTTAAATTAGTGGATTGCACGTAGACATGATATATAACTTGATATACAACATGATGTGTTAGTGACATTGCTCATCCAAAAAAAGGCATAATGCTCTTGTGAACTCATATACTTGAGTATTCTTTTTTGCTCAAGACTTACATACTCATGATTTAAGTATCGAAGGGATGTTAGTTGGCACCACACCAGTATTATAGCTATTTGTGTGCAAGTCAAAGGTTCGAGGAAGCGTTATCTGCCGCACTATCAGGACTCATTTGTCAAACAGTTGATTAATTCTTCAATCTTAAACACTAAAATTTGATGAAGTGACAATTTAAAGAGCAAATTTTCATTGTTCAACCTAGGAGAGAAAGATAGAGGTATGCGGAAATGTGGTAGAAAGTTTGATATCTCTTTTCGAGTCTCTTTTGCTAATACGACTCTTCGAATACAATTTAGTTTTGATGTTGTAACTTCCATTAGAGATGCTCTTAGCCCTCTTTTATGATTTTCTTTCCCAAATAACCCTTCTCCCAATCACAATCAACCTATGACCCCACTACCAACTCACCACCCTAGTTAATCAACCTTGGTTAGTTGATGATGCCAACTAGTATAAATGAAGGTCCTTGGGCACAAGTGAAAAAACCCTAATATACACCTCCAATGTTCTACCATCTCTCCCCACATATCCTTATTGCACAAAAGGACCCTTCGAAAAAGAAGGGGTTGGAAAGAGGGTAGAAACAAGGACAAAGAGGTCATCGAAGCCCCCAAAAAACCCCCCAACAAAATACTGGTACGTCTCTCTTTCCTTACTTCCCAATGACAAATCTTCGAGTTTTTGGTAAAGGGTCAATATGCCCTCTTCCCCCCCTCTCTCCCCTCTGGTTTCTTTTTAGAGAGAGAAAGAAGGGCGGGACTTAAATGATGGGGGGGCGCAAAATTTGTTTCAAGCCCTAGATGAATGACTTCCCGCCAAAAACCCATCTCCGTAACAGGACCCAGATTTTTGATCGGTACATCCATTAGTCTATTTTTATCTGCACATCGTATAAATTTTCGTATTTGTGTATATTGATCTCTTTTTGTGAACATTTTGCTGTGTTTTTTCCTGCTTATTGTTGGTTGTTAGGGTTTAAAAATTCACAATCTATGGCAGGGTTGTGAATGTAGATTCTGTCGCTCTTTTTCCCCAGAAATGGAGTATACATGTTCAAATGTAGATATCCTCTTGCTGTTAATATTTTGCTTTTTTTTTTCTTTCTGCATATGCGTAGTTGTATGAGTGAGTTATCATTTGTTCTATTAGAGTTTGAATTCATTATCCATGATAGGGTGGCCGAAGATAGCATATGGGTCTGTTTTAGATTGCTTCAGAACCCTCCAGAAGCTTCAAGCAAACAAGTTTTGGTACAATCTCGATTGTGGTACAGAGGATTATGTTGGTGGTTCAGAAGAAGACAAGTTTCAATGGTTGTTCAGTCAGTTGTATATTTTTTGCGAGCAGACCTGTGGGAGCTACTGTTTTTGGCATAAACCTTCAATGCTTGGAGATGGGCAATCAGTAGATTTCTTCAAACTTTACTTGCTAGTAAAAGAAAAAGGTGGGCATGGGACGGTTTTTGTGGAAGAGTTGTGGGATTTGGTTGCCAAAGAGATTGGGTTGGGTTCGGATTGGAAATTGGTTTATGACAAGTATTTAGATAGATTGGATATATGGTTACAGAGACTTGTTAAAGATAAGGATTCAAAAGGTGGTTTACAGGATATTGGTGTGGATCTGAGTGATTGTTCAATGGAGTTAGAGCCCGAGTTTAGAGGGTCTTCATCGGAGAATCTGGATCAGAAGATCGAAAATGGAGGATACTTGTATTTGGATCTGGAAGAGAGTGACATGGATTCTACTGTTGGTAAATTGGGAAATGGCAATGAGGTTCAGGGTTTAGTAGAATCAGATGAAAGCAGGAAAAGTGTTGAAGGCACTAAAAATTTGAACGAAGGCGAAGATAGTGTGATTTCTGGTTCAAGTGTGGTTTCTAATAGGAAGAGAAAGCGGAAGTGTAAGTGGAGAATGCTGGATTGGGTTGCCAATGTTGCGAAGAATCCTTGTGATGCGGAAGTTGGATCCTTACCTAAAAGGCCTAATTGGAGGCATCATGGGAGCGAGCATTTATGGAAGCAGGTTTTGTTGGCTCGGGAGGCAATGTTTCTTAAACGGAATGAGAATTCAAGTGCTGAGCAATCAATTTCAAATTGGCTGGTATGTCTTGAAAACTCTCGAGTTTCATATCCAAAATGCTTTGATGTGCATTTGAGGCGAGAATTTCCTTTTTGTTCACTTTCATCAATGTTAGGGGTGAAATCGGTTCGGGTTCAGTCGGTTTTCCGGCGTGCAATTCCAGAACCGATTGATTCAAGTGGGAGCGGTTTAGTCGGGGGGATCAGGTTGACTGAAAGCGGGCCTGATTCAGTCCACAACCCGCAATTCATAGAAAGTGGGCCTAATTTGTCACTTATATTTTGGGCCAAATTCACCTATTAGTATATTGACTTGATAAAACAAGCACCAAATTCACCAATTAATATTTTGGGCCAAATTGACTTGATATGGGCTACATCCAAATGACTTGATAACAAAAAAGCATCCAAATGACTTGATTAAAAAAAGCATCCAAATGAAATAGGTCATAACACACTAAGAAAATAAAAGAACCGATCGGTTTGGGGTGGAAATTTCCCAATGTTTTCCTGTGCATTTGAGGCAGGATTTTCCTTTTTGTTCACTTTTCATCAATGTTAGGGGTGAAATCAGTTCAAGTTTAGTCAGTTTTCTAGCATGTAATTCCAGAATTGAGTGGTTTGAAGTGGAAATTTCCCGTACGGATCCCGATCGAATTTATAAAAGAACTGATATCGGTTCGGGTGGGAGTGGTTCGGTCGGAGTAGTCAGGGTGTTCGGGTTGACCAAAAGTACACAATCCGCCGAAAATTGAGTAGAATTGAGCCTAATTGGGCTGCGTCTTATATTTTGAGCCAAATTCACCTATTAATATCTTGACTTGATAAAAAAAAGCACCAAATTCACCAATTAATATTTTGGGCCAAAATATGGGCTGCATCCAAATGACTTAATAAAAAAACATCCAAATGAAATAGATCACAACAAACCAAAGAACAAAACAAAATGTTCATCAACCATTTTCAACCAGCGTCCACTATCCCCTCCAAATATTTAACATATAACCTTAAAAACATTTAGAAAGTCACTCCAAATGATCAAGCATTCTCATACCTAAAAACAATTAAAAGTTCCACGTTTCAATATCCAAAAACTAGCATATTGCAGCGCAGCAAAAACCAAAACAAGGAGAATAAAAAACGACAATCAAATTTTATCGTTAATCACTCATCAAATTGCAAAATAAGAGCTTCCATGGTCTTTGGAGCAAGAGAACTCCAATAGGGATCAAGAATACGTCCTCCGATGCTAAAGGCAAATTCAGATGGACACGGGAATGGCTCACATCTCGTGCTAGTTGAGAGAGTAAGGGATACTTAATGCTATTAGACTTTCACCATGCCAATTTATCAAAGCGTGTATTTCCTTCCGACTTGCTTTGCATGTTAGTTTTTTTCTAGCTTTTTCCGCTAAATGGATAAATTGAGATTTTAAAGGCACATGAATATTAATTTTTTCATCTTCAACCGAATTTTTTTTATTAGATGATCTTTGAACCTCTTTATATGAATTTGTGTGTCATTCTTCCTTTACCCCTCAAACAAACATGTCAACCCTTCTTTTAACTTATCTATCATGTCATCGAAAACCTTAACATGATAGGACAAGGAATTCTCAAAGCTAAATTTGATGAACCTTGTTTTGTATCGATGGTCAAGAACAATTGCATACAACAATAATTGATTGATTTTTTCAAGTTTTTTTCAATTCTTGTCAAACTTAGTCCTCATACCAGACGCGAAAGGATATAAAACAACATCCATTTTTCCACACACCTTGTTAATCGTTGTTTTAATGTTCACCATTTCATCAAACAAGTGACGTGCAAAGACCGTTGAAGTAAAATATTTTGGGAAAGTGCACACCACTTAATTTTTTGCTATCATGAGAAGTTGGAGTCCCAAATGTAAACTTTCTCCCGTTTGCTTTCTTGTCTCCCTCTCTCTCTCTCCTTCTCCTTATCACAATACACAAATTCAACAAGATCAAGCTCACCATGTTCATTGCCATCCGTTAAAAAATTCGATATCAGTGCAATCTTCATCAAGTTCATCCTCTCTTAGACTTAGTTTGAAGAGCGTGTCGTCAAATAATCGCTCAAAAGCCTTTTGATAAACTAAAGTCCTTTGCAATATGTGTAGTTCCACCGAGTTGTGCCACATCTAAACGTGGTTTAAGTCTACATTCAATCCCTTCTTTTTTAACACAAGATGAAAACTCCACCATCCTAGATGGAGAGGATCTCACATACCTCACAATGTTTCGCACCCTTACGATGGACAAATCAATCTATTTCAATTTGTGGCTACAATTAAGTTCAAGATATCAGCACAACACCTCACATGCAAATAATCACGGCCTATGATGGTAGTCTTTATATCTTTAGTTTTTGTCTTCAAGCAATCAACTAAGATATTGTTGGAACTTGCATTATCAACTGTAACAGTCAAAAACTTATCAATTCCTCAATCTGACAAGCATTGCCTAATTAGTTTTTCCAAAGTATTGCCCTTGTGATTTGAAACTAGACAAAAATTGAGAATTCTCTGTTGGTTCAACATCAATGAAATAGGCAGTCAAATTTTGGATTAAAGTCCAAGTGTCCGTAGTAAGAGATACCCTTTGACTTCTAAGTACTTTCTTCAAAGCTTTCTAGTCTTCCCCAAAAATTATCATACATTACTTTCCGATGGATACTCTACTTGGTATTTTTAGCCATTTTGGTTTTACCACGTGCATAAAGCGTCTAAACCCTGCCCTTCAACATATGTAAATGGAAATTCATCTATTATAATCATCTCCGCTAGGGTCTTTTTACATGCAACGAAAATAAAAGTTGTTGATACAATATTGGCAATTGTACCCTAGAATTGTAACGAACAAGAAATATATATTTACCATGAATGGCGAGAGAAACATACCTTCAAGGGCGAGAGACAGAGTGGGCGAGATTTGAACTTTACGGAGATTTGGAATCACAAATTCCAGCCCAGATCTAGACGGCTTGAACTGTATGAATGCCGAAGAAATCAAGAAGTTGATCTACGAAGAAGAGAAAGGGCGAGAGAGAGAGAGAGGGGGGGGGGTGGTGGGAGGGGTTTGGCCATTGTACTTCTCTAATGTAGAGCTTTGATCCTTGGGAACAGCTGACACCCAAATTCCAACCCAGATCTTGAGTTCTGTTGTTTTGGAACAGCCGACACTCATATAAGAGGATTTTGATCGTTGGATTAGATTGAGATTGCACGACTATGATTTATTCCATCATATAAATTTTGTTCGGTTCGTTCGGTTAGAAAAAAAAAAAAGGAAAACCCGAAATTGAATTGAAAAACCAAGAACACTGTACGATTGAACCGAAACCAACTGACCCCTATTCCGGACCAATTGAACCGCGGCCTTTTCGGTTGATTTTTTCCGTCGGTTTGTTTTTTCCGGTAATCATTTCACCCCTAATCAATGTCCTTTGCCTAAGAGTGGCTCCATTTCTACCAGTTTGTATCATGGTTACATGATACAGATTGAGAGAGTGCTTTGAGGTGACTGACAGCATAACTTTTAACTGTCTATTGAAGTACTTGACCTTGATTTTGTCCATCCCAACTTCATCTCTTCAGCTATTCGCCTATTCCAAACATTCACGTCAATGACTTGATTTAATTTTTTTGGTTAACCTACTTTCATATAGTCAAGGCGAAGATATGTAGTTTGCCTTCATTGTCTATCCAAATCTCAAACCAGAAAAAAAGGACAAAGTATTGGTGTTGGTGCTACACTGCTACCTATTTTATTTGTAACATCACCCGTACTGCCAATGTTTCAGGTCTAAATTGGTCTAAATCTATTGGTTTCTGTGGTCATTGTCAGTTATTATTACCACATGGTCATGAAATTAAAGAAAGAGAGGAACCTTATTCTAAAATGCAGTAAAAAAATCTATATTTTTCATGAGAAATGAAATTTGGCCAATCACTAAGCTCTCATTGTATAATTCCTTTTGCGAATGAGAACACAAAGAGAAGAAAAAGTTGAGAAATCGTTTTCTTTCCTCTATTAGACCTTTTCTATATCGTCTATCGTTTTACCTTTTTGATACCTCTATTCAAGACAAGACGGAAAATTTTAACTGGACCTGTTTGCTGATACACTAAAAGATGCAAATTACGCACACGCAAATAAGAAAACTGGTGTTTTTAGACATCCCTAGCTGAAATAGAAGATTATTTAGATGGACAACAAGGCAATCTTATTTAGATGACAATTGTTGCGCTTGTCCAACAGATTAATTCTCCGTGTTTTGTTTTACTTACCAATGGATTGAAGTAAAATGTTGAACAGATGTAGTGTGGAGTTGTGGGTATTTTGGTAGCTCTGCTGGTAAGATGGTGGAAAGAGTGATTTTTACCAAAGATTTGATGTGAAATAATTCTCTTAGGAGTTAAAAACTTGTTTAAGCATATTATAATATGTACTGTGTAAGTCAGAGATAATTATAGAAGGTTACTGCAGGAAAAGATGCATTAAAATTTAACTATATGTGGCTCTGCATCGGGATTGGAATTCTAAATGGGACACCTGTTCAAATGCACTGTGAAATGGAACACGAGTTTATGAATCTAGTGATACTTTTCTATGCTATTTTGGGTGCTAGTTTATCTGGTTTTCGCCTCATCTGGTGATTTTCCCAGCTTTGCTAGTTTCAGTTTAGGTATCTGTTTAATATTTTGCAGTATCCGGGCTAAACTTCATTTTCTCCGGTGATCCTTAGATCTTTTCTTGAGCATTTGACTGCAATTTTTCCCCCATTCAAATGCAAGTTGATCGTGTAAGAAACATGAATATCACCATGTCTCTGAATTGTATAGTCGAACTTTTGACTCTTTATAGAAGCAAAGGATGCATCCATCAATGTATGATGATCACAGTGGATCTGAGAGGCAAAGAAGCAGCCAGAGGCTCGTTTCAGTGAAAGAGTCCCGGTCACTTTGTTCCAAAATACGACCTGGTTCCGACTCATCCTCAAGTACTCAGACTGATTTAGGGGATCACTTTGACAGAGCATCTGAAACAACATCAGTTTTTGCCTTTTTAGACGATCAGAACAGAAAACGGATCCCGGTGGGACCTTTTTTTCAAGCTAATGTACCGGAATGGACTGGGGAGACTTGTGAAAGCGACTCCAGATGGTTGGGCTCACAGGTTTGGCCACTAGAAAGTGGGGGGCCCAGAAGATATCTGATCGAAAGAGATCGTATTGGGAAAGGAAGACAAGATTCATGCGGATGCGAAAACCCTGGTTCCATCGAATGTGTCAGATTCCATGTTGCCGAGAAAAGGGTGAGAGTAAAGCTTGAACTTGGTTTGTCTTTCCAACGCTCGAAGTTTGATAGGATGGGCGAGGAAGTTGCACTTTCTTGGACAAAGGAAGACGAGAAAAGGTTCGAGGAGATAATTAAGTCAAATCCCGCATCTCTGGACAAGTGCTTCTGGAATGAAATTGTTAAGTCTTTTCCTAGCAAAAAGCGGGAAGAATTGGTGAGCTACTACTTCAATGTCTTTCTTTTACGGCGTAGGGGTTGCCAGAATAGGTCCACTCCCAGCAACATTGACAGTGATGATGAAGAATCAGAATTTGGACCAGTGACTAGTCGCTATAGGCACGATGCACTTAAAACTCCAGGTTCCATTTTCTGTTCCCCAAAGAAACCTCACTTGAATGGCAAATGAATAGGATCAAGGAAATCAAGGGTTTTCCTGGGAAATTTAAAGTGCAACAGTTTTTTTTGGTCTTCATGTTCGGGAACTTCACCTACAATACACATTTTACTCTTCACTCGGAACTACAAGTCTGCATTGCCTGTTCGATTTGTAAGTTTTGGCTTCTAATGTTTCTTGATGGGGGATAACACCGAAAAAAGCTAGTAAAAGGACAGGTCCAGGCTTGATTGCATATAGTGGTGAAAGATGCTAATTGTAGAGACACGAGCCACTTGAATTGGTGAAGTGTTTTGGTTGATGTTTCTCTGGTCCTCGGCATATACTTTTTTCATCATGGTTCCCAGCATCTGGTACAGGTACTATTATGTTTCCCCATTGATTCTTTCTCAGTCAATTACTTGAACAGCAGAGCTGGTCCAAAACCAAGCCTTATGATTGTTGAGAGGATTTTAAAAGTTTTTGAGGACGGGAGAATGGAATCTATGTTAGAGTTTTGATTGTAGTCCATGTGGGAAGGGTTACGTGTTCTTTTTGTATGTGGATATTGGTGAAAAATGGTTCGAGAAAACCTATTTTGCTTAATCCAATTACATTTTTGGTTCTCTCAATTCAACTGCAAATATCTCCTGAACATGTCTGGTGATCGATGTATACCTGTATGTGTCGTATACGTGAGCCATTTTAGGTGTCATTTAACTGTTGGAGTTTGATGTCCATTTGTTTTCTGTTATGAACTTAATTTTTCCCAATTCAAAATCATATAGGAATTTCTTAGAAATGGATTTATTGGATTGGTTCATCAATGGTGTTGGGTTAGAATTTCTTTTTCGACTTTGTGTCGTTGATTCTACTAATATTAGTAGTTGTGCCCTCCAAGATGGTCTTGTTCGAAGCTTCAACTTGCCTATTGCTCTGCGGGTAGCCCACTAAGACAGAAATTTCTGATCTTTTATCCTGAACAAAAGGCCTTGAACTTATTATCCCGAAATTGGTTTCATTGTCTGGCACCATAGCATAAGGGATCCCAAATCCAGTGATTAGATTTTGCCACACAAATGTATAGAACAGCATATGCACGCCTTCGCTTTAGAACTTAAAAAGTCGGAAGACATTGGTAAGACCGATAACTCCCATGCTTGTACCATCCGATGATAGGCCATCCCATTAAAGAACGCTGTTTGCCAAGAAAGTTTCTTTAGGGGTCTATCGATCAAGAAGGGGTAAAGTCCCCGAAGATTGAGTGAATTGAAGATATGACTCTTGACCAAGCATAGTGATGGATGTATCCAACCCTAGTTGACTAAGCATAGTGATTGATGTATCTAAGCCTAGTTGATTAGGACACAAGACTTGATTTGGTTTGGTTCGTTTTGTATACTTGATTCTATTCGTTGAGTCCAAGGGCTGGACAATTGCTGCATAAATCCCTCCACTCCATATAAGGCAACTCCAATGGCAATGACAGGTGTCTTATTTACCGGTCTTCCTTCTAACGAGGAAAGCCCCCGTCTGTTGGCTAAACAGAAATATAGATGGATTGTTCTCTCATATGGACTTAGAAACCCTAAACTTTAGTGTAACGTAACATTTTTATACACCCGATATAAGACCCAGATAGGTGGCCTAGATCACAATTCGATCATCAAGCAAAGGTTTCATTCAATTGGTATCTCTTGTTTTTTCTTCTTCTTTTAATAAGGATTGTGGTAGAGTGTTTCTTTTTACTAACCAATCCAAACTAAATTAAACCAAGCGTTATGGGCCAATTAGTTGGAGTTAGCTACATGAATTCATTTTTTTCAATGAGAGTCGGGACTTCAGTTCCTATTGTATTAGTCTGAGACAATCAATGGTATCCCTGTCACCGCGAGGCCATCCAAAAGAATGAAGACAAGCTCACCCAAGTGAAAACTGTTCGCGAAGATAAAATTTCACCCCTATTTGAGTAAGAATTGATCCGGGGATTAGCCAGTAACTCTGCCAAGGCACAAGCCCTCTTTACCTAGTAGGACTTGAAAGGTTGGATTATAAGTGCACCCCGTAGGATTACGTTAAGATAGCATAATTGAATTAGGTTGAAGTTTTTTGTGTTTCTTACATGCTTTGGATAGTTTTAATGCCTCTGGTTACCCCAAATCTTAGTGTCTACCCATGAAGGTAATGCTTTGGAATATTAGGGGAGCACCTGGAGAATATCTCGAAAGCGACAAGCCCATCCTAGTGCAAAAGGAAGACTAGAAAAGCAAGAAGAAATGGGGAGCCCGACCCGTGCAATTTTATGACGCCCCCACCACCTCTCTACACCAGCTTCCTGTTCAAAGGATAAAGCCTATCTTACCCGTCTGAATTTGAAACCTCTCGTCAATCTCAAACCTCTTTCCCAATCTATCAACCAAGGACAACATAACTAACTAGATCTAGTCATGGTAGCTAGTCGAATGTAAAAGAGAATATCACGGCTTCCGTTAGGACTCGATATTCACTTCCTCACTCTATCTATTCTACTATGCCTAGCATTGCTTCCACCTAGGAGAGATTCTGTCAAGGATATCATATTTCGTAATATCATTAGTTTATAAATCTCGTCGAATTACCACCTCAAAAGTAAATTCTGGACTATCCCTTCCTTTTTGGTGCTTCCATTTACTGATGGAAGTTAGAACCCATGTTGCAAGGATTTAGGGAGTTAAAAGAACAATCTGCCAATACAACCGAAGGTAGTTTGCCTAGGATTTCAATCTGGATTATGATTATAACCCGTTTACAACCCGCGTGCACCAAAACAGTTTGATTTGATCCGTCTGAAAATACGCCAGAAATTTGTTTTCGAAGAGTAGTAGGCTCCTTGAGTGGGAAGTCAACAATAGCCAATCACAGTTTTTTGAACTTCTCTGTCTGGACAAGATGCAAGCTCAAAAAAATATCCTGAAGAGCATGTATCGGCTGATGAAGCCAAGCCGTTCAACTTCTAGCCCGACCCTATTCATTATTATTTGGTATTTTTTTATTCTATTCGTTATTTCTTGTGTATAGCAGGGGTATTTGGGGTCCTAAGGTTTTCATTGAAGGTCCTTATCTTCACTGTTTGTTGGAGATTTCTACATGTATCTGATTTTGCAGCCACATGAAGGTTTGAAGACATCATCATCATGTGACCTACTGTTTTTTTATCTTGTCCAACTTTCGGGGGGTCTTACCTGACTCCACCCAAAGGCCTCTTTGTCCCAATACTGTGCGTATATTATCATATGTGAATGATTGGATGATTGATATTATGTTGTAGCCTGGGATTATTATGAAGTGTATACATATAATTACTCATTCTCTCCTCGTACAATATTATTTGCATTGGTTACATAAATCTTATGGACTTCTCAGTAGATCATTCATCTCGGCATTGCTGCTGGACGAGCATTCTTAATTACGAAGTTTTATTAAATTTTAGCGTTTTCACGGCTTTAAAAAGTTTTGCACACATTATGATCATGATCAATTATATACATAACACTAAACTTTTTGAATTCACCAAGGGATGTGACATCAGAACATTTACCGAGATTTTATTCCAGACGTCCGGCCTCACAATTGTCATCACAACTTGGATGAAGTATCATATTTGTACTTATACTATAACTGTTATACTAATTATGTGCAATTCACGTGTCACTTTTTTTGTTTTAACGAAAATTTCACGTGTTAATTTCTCACATTTTTTTCTCTTTCTCCTACTCTTTTACTCATCTAGAAATCTCCAAATTGGCTTTCTCCTCTTTTACTCTACTAGAAAGTCTTCAATTTGATTATTATCAGTGTAGGTTCATTTAATAATTACAAGATTCTAGTCAAATGTTTTGATTGAAAACTTCAAATTCACTTAAAAGTACATATTTTAGAGCATCGCACTTGGTCAATGCTTAATCGAATATAAAATCTTTGTCATAATTTTAAATGATCACCTTATCACGTTTCCTAAATTGTTGAATATTTAATCGTCTTCGTATAATTGGTTGCTCAATGAATACGTATTTGGTTGGTTGCTCAGTGAATACGTGTTTGGTTGTTCAATGGGTATGTTATTTGAAAGGAGCACTAACACCGCATTGCCTAATTTGTTGAATGTTTTGCCATTTTTTGATTAGTTGTTTGCTTTACAAATACGTAATTGGTTGTTTGACGGATTCATTATTTGAAATGATCACTAACACTACAGTTCCCAATTTGTTGAATGTTTCATCCTTACGTATAGTTGGTTGCTCAACGGATACGTTACTTTAAATGATCACCAATATCACATTCCCCCACTGTTGAATGTTTCATCGTTTCGTGTAATTGGTTGCTCAACGAATGCGTAATTGGTTATTCAACGGATATGTAATCCTTTCATCAGTTGTTGCATTTAAATACAAAAATATGGTCGAGATTTGTAAATCCATTACCAATCTAAATTCGCTAATCAAATGGCCCATACTATGGTGATTATTTTGTGACGTAAAATAGAATTCATTATAATTATATTTTTCAAGTTGTTTATTTGAAAACTTTGATCCAAAAATCATTTATGCAAAGAATCAAGTAAATTAGCCATCAAAACTAGAAGAATTATCACGAGGAAAATTAACCATCAATTGTTCTCAAAATGTTAAAGAATTAGACGCTTATCATTAATACAATAAATTTCTCCTTTTTTCTAATGAATGTGTTGCATACGAAGTCTAGAGAGAGAGTCTACAAATATATATTTTTCTACACATATTTAGACACAGATATATTCGAAATCGTCTGATACACACGGGGTCTATAAAATAACAAATGACTTCACGTATATCGAACGGTTCCAAACACATTTATATCTAGATTTATGCACAAATTTGTGTTTATGACTTTCTCAAATCTATAACATAAACAATAAGAATCATCAAAATGAGATCATAAAGTGCTTCATATTAGGCCACATGAAGATGAATAGGATGAATTAAAGACAAGAGAATTAGGTCCCAACAAAGGCTCCTCAATAAGTTGCTTCCAAATCATATGTACATGCTGTCACTAATTTGATCACATTTTTTTGCTTAATCGTATCGTTCATCTTAAAATTTTAGGTTCAAAATTGACTAGGTTTTTTTAATTCTTATGAGACTAGTTTATACAGATTTTTGTCTCGATCTTAATTAAGTCATACAGTAGTGAACAATGAACTTGACTAGAAATCAATCAAAATATGCGTAAATTTTACTGAACACTCTGAATTATAACAAAATATGTCGATCCTTCATCTCGAACAAGTAATCCACCATTCTAATAATAGAATTTTTACGTGAAATTGGTCCCTTTATTGTTAAAAGGTTGGTACAACCACAAGGAAAATACACATTTATAGAACTATAGCATTATGATTTGTATCTGATTTTTTTAGAACAAGTTTAGGAATACAAATATTTTGTGTACATTCAGACAATGTGTTCAAAATCGTTGGATGCACGTGGAGCGTACATTTGATGATTCCAAAGACATCTATATCCGAATGTATACAAAACATCTGTATTCCTAGATTTTTTTTAATATACTTGCCTTCCTAAGAAAGGAAAAAAAAAATACTACCCCAAAGCCAATAGCCGAACAAGTTTACTTTCTCGACTGGCTCCGGACTCAATTTCTCAAGAATCGGTCTCCCGAAAGAAAGAGGACTCAGCGCTCTGCCTTTCATCGCTTAACATTCAGTCTCTCATAACTCAATTGTTTAGTGCTCGATCACTTAGCACATGGCCACTCGAATTTAGGCAATCCGCAATATATTCTCAAGCTGACATTTAGTCTACGGAGCCACAAGTCGCTCTGTCTAAAAAAAAACTAATCGCCCGATTTACTCGGCAAGATCCCGCTAATAAATCTAAGAGTGCTCCGAATTACAAAAACATACCTCTTAAGAAACGAACCACTCCTCTCAATAAGGAGATGAGAAGCGGGATCGATAGCCCTCAACTCCCATAAGATCTTCCACTATTCAGTCTATAAAAGAAGCTATATTGGGTTAAAGCCAAGGTATGCTCACAACCTATCTTCTATATACGTCCATATATATTCTCTTGCTCGATATCTAACTCAATTGTTGAAGAGTTATTAACCGAAAATTAAGTACTTCTGATATTTGAACTTGTGTGTATAAATCCTAATAAGAACTTCGAAGGTCACTCTCTAATTTTCAGTATCATCAAACATAATTATAAAAAAAGACAAATGATACAAATAATATTGGCACTAGGGAATGAATCTAAGGTAAGCTAGTCGGAGTGGGCTCTCTGGTAGTTCCTTCTTTTAGAAATTAGGTCAAACAAATAATATTTTCTTGATGGCGGTTGGGTGGGTTCTTCTATGATGACACAATGATCAATGCTTTTTTTTCATTTTTTTCTCGAACCCATGTTTTCTCTGTCCAAACAGAGCCTTGTAGCCAACCCTCACTGGAAAAGATGAGCACGTAACTCAGCTTTAAGGACCATTAAAGCTGCATAATGTGATTGGTGACAGTCACAAGAGATGTAAATGCATACCACCTGTCACCATTGCTTGCCCACGAAATTGGAGATTTTATTGCGCTGTATAAAGTAGAATGCGAAGCGTGTCTAAATAGTACCGTTTTGACTACAATATACAAATACAATTTTGTTACTTTTACTTCTATTGATTGAGAGCGAGTGATTCTTTTTTGGTCCGTATCCGTTACGTTGGACCATTTAGTGGTGCCCAAAATTTACTTCATTATTACAGGTTAACATGGAACTCGAAACTAAATGAACGGGTTTTATATGAATGTGTGGTGAATGAAGGTGTTGGGGTATTATTATGTTGTGATACCTAAGACTACTAAATGATCATGAGCCAAGTGATTACGGGGCACGTGAGGTCACATGCTCCCAACTCAATTTGAAGATTTTATTTAAATCAAAGAGTAGAATAAATTTTTAAAAAAACTATTTGTTTTTTCGAAGAAGTCGAGATTAACTTCATCATTGCGAACCAACACTATTTGTATCGCACTAGCTACCGTCGCGTTGTGCTGTCTAGAGATGTAATCGGTTTGGAATAAAATGTTCACGAATTGATCCCAACCGAATTTTAGAAAACATCGAAATTGATTAGGGATAAATCGATTAGTTTGGTTTTTCGATTTTTCGGGTTGACTGATTGGGCCAACAAAAAAGCACTCTTTAAAAAACTCAATAAATCAATACTGCCTAAATATATTTAGGGTTTCCATATAGGACTCAACCAATTAAATGGAAATGAAAGGCTAAGAATAAGTAGAAAAATATCGGTTTGGTTTGGTTTGGTTTGGTCGGTGTAATAAGAAATACAGCGGAATCGAAACTAAATTGGAAAATCGAAGAAAAAAAAAATTCTGAAAAACTGAAACCAACTGACCCCATTTTTTGGATTGACTAGATTTCGGTCGATTTTTTCGATTTTACTTTCACCCCTAGACTGTCGTCAATGGCACTCTAATAAAGGTTCCTAATTTTGCAAAAATGCAGATCTCTCATTTTCTAATCAAATTTTGATAATCCGAACCGTTCAATGTGTCAGGATTCATGAAAAACAGCATGGATCAAACTATTCCCGATAATAATTTGAACTAATTTCTCACGAGTATCGTTAAAAATATATTTTAAACACATTAAATAATTCGAATCATCAAAATTTGATCAGAAAATGAAAGGTCTATATTTTAGCAAAATCAAGAATCCCTCGTAGAAAGAAGGCTTTGTGTGTGTACATCAATTTGAATCTTATAACTTTTGAATTAGGTATTGTGTTGGATGTCTATTGCATCTCTAAATTGTTAACACCGAGCGTTTTAACCATTTTTATTACATAAATTACGAGAACTTACTCATTATTTGCTCAATAAATTGAGATTATTGATGTATCTTGATTAATTGAAAATTTAAGATATTTATAATATTTTTGTAAACTAATTTCCTTTCACTTAGGAACTTTCGTTGAAAGCATGAAAAAAGAAAAATTCTTTTGGGGCCAATAACACGTTATGAATAACAAGTTCATTGTACCGTACTTAATGTTTGTACTGTACCTATGGTCGACTAAGAAAAAAATTAAACGAGTGGGTGAAGCCGGCAATTTCAAAAGGAAGTACTTCACAGCATAATTTTACTCGACGACACTTTAAATGCATATTTATAATATCTTTTTATAATGATAGTATGTTCAGTACTAGTTTTATATATCATGTTTACACACACACACACATATATATATAATATTTAAAGCTACTTAATTAGGTCTAAATAAATTTTAAGTTCATTTAGTTAACGAGCCGAGTTCAAGCACTTTAAAACTCAGCTCGACTCATTTGCAGCCCTAATTAGGAAGAAAGTAAGCCAGCTAAGACAAAAGGGAGAGAAAAAAAGTTATTTTTTCTTCTAGTAGTTCAAAATGCTCTTTCTTTTATAGTTTGATGGAGGAAAAAGGTGTTATTTTCTTGATGTACGAAAGGTTTTATCAACTTAATGCATAAAAGAATATTTACGAAGATTTTGTTGTACATAATACATAACATGGTGTACCGCATATCAAAATAGTGCTTATTTTTTGTCACCAAAAACTACCCAAATGTTATTTAAAATATTGCCTTATCAAAATAATATTGTCTAGCCATTTTGACAAATTCTTGGTAGCCAAAACAGTATTATTTTGGCACGTAACATTGCACAACAGATAACAAGGTATACCGCGTGTCAAAATAGTGCTGATTTTTGGTCTCAAAAACTACCCGAATGCTATTCAAAATGTTGTCGGGTCATTTTAACAATTTTTTAGTGGCTAAAATAATATTACTTTTATACATAACATATCATGTTGTGGACAACAGTCAACATGATTCTCAGGTCACCTCATGAAGACCAAAAATGTGCCTCCCCCACTTATCAATCTAACCCTATATGTCCTTAGTTTTTTACTCTTAGGTAGAGGTCGGTTTTCCAAGAAATTGAACCAAGAGAATCTTTCATTGCACCTAGACAGAAACAATCAAAAGAAATAATCATTCACATGACTTTTTTAATCTTGAATTTTTCAATGAAATACAAAGTACTGATATATTTTTAAATAAATCAACCACTCCTATTTGTTTAAGTTTCCTATCTAGTTTATTCCAAATTTCATTTTCCTTATAAACTCATTGTCCAAATATAAGGAGTTTTACTTCAAGCAA
>JABCMJ010022121.1:0-59742 GCA_014822125.1 Arbutus unedo | reverse complement strand
GGGACAACTCTATATTTATAAAAGTCATGTCTTCCTTAGAAACACCTTTTAAATTTAAATCTCTTAATATGAAATGACATGTTTTTGGTATTAAATATTAGACAATTTAAAATGTTATGTCCACTAATAAAAAGTGTAATTTAATTAAAAGACATGTCTCTTAGAAAATCATTATTATTAAATTTATAAAATTTAAATTTCCAACAGTACCCACAATTTTAATTTGTACCCTTGCTGAAATAAATGATATATAATTCCCACCCAGCTCAAAAGTCTGCAAAATAAGGCCAAATTAAACCATCATTAATTTAGTGTGTGTTCTTCAGAAAAGACAGCTAGAATGAAGCTACCTTCAAGAATGTTTAGGAAGCCTTGTCAATTGGCATAAAGTTTTAGGGAAGAGTGCTTGACAAATCCTGCATGTATCTTAATTATGAGAAATTTATAAACGTATTGCATGCAGGACATTTGACCACAAGGAGTGACATTTATAGCTTCGGGGTGGTGCTGCTAGAACTACTAACAGGAAGAAGAGCAGTGGACAAAACAAGGCCAAAGAACGAGCAGAACCTCATCGATTGGTCAAAACCCTTCTTGACAAGTAGTCGAAGGTTGCGCTGCATCATGGACCCTAGACTTTCCGGGCAATATTCCGTTAAAGGAGCCAAGGAAATGGCTCTTCTGACACTTCAATGTGTGAGTCTCAATCCCAAAGACAGGCCAAAAATGCCAGCCATTATTGAAACTCTTGAAAACTTGCAACAACTTAGGGACATGGCTGTTACGTGTGGCCGATGGCCGGCATCCCCACAACCGGGGGGAAATGCACTGGCTTCTGCAAAAGGGGGGAGAATGGAGAATAAAGGTGCGATTCATTGGAAAAATTCTCCAGTTGCTGCAAGCGCAAAGAACTAATTATGTAATGGTCATACAAAAAACAACTATACGTACGTGCATGTTCTAAGTATACAGCGAATTCTAAACCATGTTTTGTGTAAATGATGTGAATCTGTAATATACAATGTATAACTCTATTGCCATTGTTTGGCTAAGTCCACTAAGCTTTGGAATATTCTTTGCTTCATTTTTCTTTTTTCACTTTTTTTCACTAAAATTATGATTCTACGCGAAGAAGCTGTTATCCAAATACAAAATTAAAACCTTTAATTCGAACAAAACCAAGCCAAATTGAGCCTTACTAACATGATCAATTGGAATCATCTACATAAATCTATTTTTCTATGCAACTCAGACAAGGGCAACATGAATTTCTTGATATTAAAAAACTCTACGTCTTTTTGAACTAAAGCCTCTATAGACTCAATTTTAGTATCTATCCCCTCAGTGTCATCATCTACTGTAATCGTATCATTCTTCCTAACTATCGGATTAATCAATCTACTATTTATATCTAAATCATCTTAATCTATTTTATCTCGTTTTAAAATCTGAATCTATATGCCCAATATTATGTTATGTTTGGCAACATGTTTTGCATTTTACAAAAGGTTGTATAGATTAAAGAAAGAAAAAATATCTTAGTTTGATTAAGATTTTACTCTTTTTTCCATCATAATGTCTTGATTCCAATCCAAATTACTTTGACTCTGAAAAATCTCTTGGACACGTATTAAAGAACCATCGATGTCATGTAAACATTATGCTGTTGTTTTTTCTTTGTGATTGTGGGAGATGAATAAATTGCACCACCAACTCGAACATATCTGAGCACTAGAAGCATGCCAACTTGTGAATTAAAGCTCTGGTTTGACCACTACGTCACATCCAACCCATTGTCTTCTCATTATTAGACCTCAGATGGCACTTCCTTTGGACCAAAGGCCATCTTGGTCGGCCTACCAAAGCAATGATCTGCAACCTAATCAATGCCATGACACGTCAGATCAACCAACAAAAAGGGATGTTAGATGCAGAAAATGCACTATAGTGTATCCACCAAGATACTCAACCAAATTCCTATAAATGGAGTTATTATTCATTAGCGAGGGACGATTCCAAATCACTTTGAGAGGAATTACCAGCCATTAGACACCACAAATCCGCAAACAACACTTATAACTCATAGTTTGAAGACCATAATTTCTTGGTTGAGCTCAATGGACCATTTCGACTACCAATTGAGGTGTTTCAGACTGGTTATCCCTTTTGTAGGAGACATCCAAGCAGGATAAATTCTGAAACACTTCTAAGGGCAGTAGTTGTTAGTGTTGGAAATTCGAAAGGTCTCGAAGGTGTGAATGAAGTGGGCACCAGAGGGTCTCTCGACAACCGAAAGGTCTCTTTCGTTATGTACCCAAGAGTCGTCGTTTAAAGCTCCTTATCCTCTTTCATTGCTAGCAACCCAAAGGCCATTCCATTTCAGCATTTCAAAGGTCTTTATATAGTCTTTATATACACGTTTTGGCTTGTGAACTACTATGAGATCACTCGAAATTCAGTATATCCCGAGTTTGTTCTTTAAGTGAGAGAGAGGCAGACACAAAGAAGTTTGTAGATAATCAGTAGATCGGTGTTTCTCCGTCTGTGTAGTCGTTTTACCCTAGGAGACGACGTCAAATCAATCATCAAATACCCACGATGAGGCAACAATTTAGTCTTAAGGGAATTGTGTTAAACACAAGACGGTTCGATAACATTGCATTTATTTTCGTATTTTAATTCTTGTATTGTATTGTAGTTTCAATTCTGTAATTTTTTGTTGGTTCGATGATTAACAAAATAGATTTATAGTTTTTGGATTTTCATGTGCCTTTCAAATCTATCTCAATACATTTTTCGCAACAAGCTTAAGACTAAATCGATTGCTTCGAATTCTGGTTTACCAAAACAGTTTCTAGTTTTGTTATTAGAAATATTTTTATAACAGATTCAAAGTAATTTTTAAGACAGATTCGTAGTTGGGATGTATATAAGACAGATCGATTTTATTATGATCTGTTCGTTTTTAGTTTTTCCAGAAAATATGTTATCTGTTTTGGACTAATCATCTCATGCAGATCAGATTGTTCTTGGCTGTTTGGTGTAGTTGCATAATAAGAACAATTGAAACTATTCAATCCTCAGACTTTGGGTGATAATTGATTTGGTTACGATAGATGGATCTACCTATATGATGATCTGCTCTGCCTTGGTAAGTCATCCGCAACTCAGCCCTGAATCGGTAGTCAACCTTGATGGCAGATTGCTCGGACCTTTTGGACTCGGTTTGGCTAGACCATGCGTGGTTAGATCTAATCGTTCTATCTCTGGAGCAGTCTACTCAACTTCGGCCTGGACACTGCTCGGCCAAGACCATCAGTGATCGGCATGAACCAGTCCCTTGGCCTATTGGTCGGTTCGATCAGAAGTACTCGGCAGCCTTTAGTGTGCTCGACCTGAAGTACACAGCTAGTGGTCGGCTTATGTACTCAACTTTAGTACCAAGCAGTTGTTGGATATACTGCCAGTACTCGGACAGATCAGATCAACAGATTGGTAAACTGATCGATCCTATGGTAACGGACTCTATATACTGTTTACCTTTCGAACACCGCTGAGGGCGCTGCCCTCAGACTCCTGCCAGGGGGCGCTGCCCCCTTGGACCCCTGCTAGAGGGCTCAACCCCCTAGAACCCTCATCAGGGGGCATTCCCGCGGGTACGCTAATGCTTGGCACTTTGTTGAACAAAACTTGGTCATACTTTTAATTATTATTGAATTATGTTATGTTTTGTCATCCTATATAAGATCTATTTACTTATGAAGTTTTGATCTTATTTTTTAACAAAAATGTCGAATAAGGATGTGCCTGCCAATGTGACTGGGTCAGGCAGTGCCCAAACCAATGTTATTGGGTTAGGCAATGGAAATGGAAGTCGTACCAATGTTGCTCTTCCGAATGTTCCATTCGTCCATGTTGACAAACCGAAAAAGTTCACCAGTATTGACTTCAAGATGTGGCAGTAAAAGATGTTTTATCTCACCACTCTGAACCTTGTAAGATTCCTAGTTGAGGATGCTCCTGTCATGAATAAAGACGAGAGTAATAAGGAGACTCTGCTAGTGCTAGATGCTTGTAAGCATGCTAACTTCTTGTGTAGGAATTATGTCCTAAATGCTCTGGATAATTCGTTGAACAATGTCCATTGTGAGGCAACATCTGCTAAGAAACTGTGGGAGTCCTTGGACAAGAAATACAAGATCAAATGTGCAGGCGTCAAGAAATTTGTGATTGGCCGGCTCATGAATTTTATCGTGGTGGACTCAAAGACTCTAGGTGATCAAGTCCAAGAACTTCAACAGATCCTCAACGAAATCAAAGCTGAGGGATGCAGTTGAGTAAAGCTTTCCAAGTAGCTGTTGTGATCCACAAGCTACCCCAAGCATGGAAGGAATTCAAAAGCGGGGACCCTGAGAAAAGGGACCAGAAGCGGTTTTGCACTTATCACAAAGATCATGGTCATTTAATCAAGAAGTGCTTCACAAGGATCATGGCATACACAATGCTCACAGAATTCTAGCTACTCCGTCTTCTGACCGTAGATCAACCTTCGTTTACTCAATTCTGTCATCCCTCCCTCACTCATATGCCCAAGGCCCGTATGTCATAACTAAATCAAATTTGAAATTGAGACCTGTAATGATAAGACTGTTATTGCAGCACCTGAAATTGTACTGCCCTATAGACATAGAGGTTACCTACCTTCTAACTTTCATAAGAACCAACGCACCTTTTGAGACCTTCAAAACTCTACCTTCAGCTGTATACTTACAACCATTTGAATCAAGGGTACTGGGTACCTAAAGAGATAAGGTTTTTCTTTCAATATGGAACATACCAAACATCTGACAGTGTCCTCATAATACCATCATGCACTTTGATCCGAATAGTTTCAAATCCAACAGTTTTGCAAGCCATATCGTTGTCCATCAAAACTATACCACCATGTGTCGAATGATAGGTGGTAAACCAATCTTTATTCGGACACGTGTGATAAGAACAACCGTAATCTAAAATCCACTCCGTATCCAAACGAACATTACTAGCTGAAACTGATAAAATATTTTTCAGCCCATCAGAGTCCTCAGCAACACCAGCAACTACCTTTTCCTTCTTATTATCCTTTTTTGGTTTCGTACATTCGCTCTTATAGTGGCTCTTCTTTTTACAGTTAAAACAACGAATTTTCTTCTTATTTTTCGATTTTTATCTAGATGTCCATCTATTTTCATTATTCATCTCTATTGTTCACCCTCGTACAAGCAACCCCTCATCAAACATCTTTTTTCCCAATTTTTTAGAATATAAACTATATTTTACATCATTCATTAAGATCGTATCATTTCCATAGAGTAAAATAGTAACAAAGTGCTCATAAGATGAGGGCAGAGAACACAAAATAATTAGAACCTGATCTTCATCATTAATTTTAACATCAATATTTTTCAGATCCACAATGATTCTATTCAACTCATCAAGATGATCTTTGACTGACATACCTTCCCTCGTACGAAACGTGTAGAGGCTTTGTTTCAAATATAGCATGTTCGTCAGTGATTTGGTCATATAGATATGCTCTAATTTCAACCATAACCCCGCTATTGTAGTCTCCTCCTCAACTTTGCAAAGCACGTTATTGGCCAGACTTAACTAAATCGAACTTTATGTCTTCTCATCAAGAACTTTTCAATCCTCTGTTGAAATCGTTCCCGGCTTCTTGGCAAATCTAAGTAAAGCCTTCTGCAACCCTTGTTGAACCAGCAAAACCTTCATCTTCACTCTCCATAGGCTGAAGTTGCTGATATGCCAATCGAACTTCTCAACTTCCTATTTGGCTGCCATAACCGCAATCGATTGATCGATCACGTAAACTCTAATACCAATTTGTTATGACAAATACGATAAATAAGAAAAAATAATCAACAAGAAAATGGAAAGACACGAAGATTTATGTGGTTTGAAATAAGCAAAAACTTAAACGTACGTTCACAAGAGGAGAGAGAGAGATTTCACTATGATCAAGAGAGATTACAAGGGTCGGTTATATTCCAAAATCCTAATCTGATGTGTCAATCAATTAAATCTCATCAAGTTTTTTCAGGATTATCTTTAGGAAGCCATATTTTCCATTTTTATAGAAAATCCCAAAAAATAGGAAAGAATAACAATCTCAAAAGAATAGGAAAATAAATCTCCTAAAGAATCGGTAAGTATATTATCACTAAGATTCTCGCACACCTTATACTAATAGTACCAGCCACTATCGATAGTTCCAGTCACTGCTCAAAAAAGTCAGAACCCCTTACTATCGATAGTAATAGCCACTACCAGTAGTTCATGGCACTGCCCAAAAACGGTTTGTCTTTAAATTCAAGGCACTAACTCAAGAAGTTGCATATTAGAATGACGGTGGAAGAGCCCGAAAGAGCACGTAACTGTGTTGATGATTAAATAATTATTCATCAAAGTCATATGCGTTGACTAGGCCTCTCAATATACCTAATTCGATTGGATTCGAATGCGATCAGATTACAAAACAATATTAAATTCGATCCAAAGTAAAGGAATAATTACTTTGGCAATTGAGCATAGATTTATTTTCCACCAATTCTAATGTTGCACATTTTATGCGTCTGCTCAAAGAAAATGGGAAAGGAAAAAGAGAGAGAGAGAGACCAACTTTGAAAAGTTTAAAAAGGGTAAAACAAAAGAGTTGGGTCTTTGGTTTAAAATCTCAGTTTTCAACGGTCTTGAGATTTTGTTTTTCAAATTAGGTTTTCTATAAATATGAACTAAGACTCATACTTCGAATACGCGTAAGACCTAAATAAGTTAACACTGACTCTGAGTTCTTTTCTAGTAGAACTTCAGATTAATGATTCCTTCTTTTCTAGTAGAACTTCAGATTAATGATTCCCACGCAAATTAGATAATTTTTTCTTTAACCTTTAGCTATTATGTGCATGGATTTTTGGTCTCGTACATTTTGCAAATGATAACGTGGACAAATGTTATTGGTTAGTTTTTAAATGTTTTGGATACCATAGTACCAAATTTTTAAACTGTGAAAAATATTTATTAGGCAGAGATTAATATTTGTGAGTGCCGCAATAATTGTTTTCGCTTAAGTGTGTGTTAATATAAAGAAAAACCAAAAACGAAGCGTGTTTCAATTTTAATCCCAATAAATTCTTTTTTATTTTAATCTCAACGCTTTATGGACACCTATGCGTTAACAAGACAAATTGCCTCTCCCCCAATAAACAAAGGAGAGAGAGAGAGAGAGAGTCTCTTATATGGGTAGATATTTTTCTTCCCTGGATGTTGTTTTTTTAGCGTCGCTGTCAAGTAATTTAACGCCTTGTTTGGAAGGAGTCAACATTAAACCGGTTATGTACAAAAATCATAATTCAAAAACCACAGTGAAAAGATGTTTATTAATTGCAAAAAAAAAAAGAAATTGAGTCTAAAAAAAGTAAATCATTTTTTAACTCGAACTCTTAAGTGGATCAAATCACATATATCCAAACTAGATCCACTAATATTTGAATTTTTCAATGCAGATCAAATAAATTATCAAATCGAATTTACTCATAGTTAAGTTCGGATTGTATCCGAATCTAGACCGGTCCATTGACATGACAATAACTCCACTTTGGAAAGGTGGCTTTAATCTCTTAGGTTGAACGTTTTTTCTCGCTCGATATTATTTGTTGTATTAACAATGGGGGGATCGGAGCTAGATGTTATTGTTCTCATTTCCAATCCACTAGCCTATATCCAATCTCCATTCCCATTTCGATCTTCAAAAGAAAATTATTTTTGCCCTTCACCCCTGCTCCGAACGAGAAATGAAGATTTCTAAATAGATATTGGAGATCCAAAAATTAAAAAAAATTATATTAGTAATTACTTAAAATCTAAAATGATTAAAAATAGTAACAAAAGAGAATAAATAAAAGTATGCATATTCTTAAGTAAAAATCATTCATTTTTTACAATATAAAATATTCAGAAATAACAACAATAACTAATTAAAATATAGAGTTAACAATTAACATAAACATCGTTTCATAAGTTTCAATTCATAACAACAATAATCAAAACTACTCTAGAATATTGTTATTGAGCTCATTAAAGATTGTTGCATTCCTCCTCCAATTAAAAAACATGATTACCTTCCTTTCTTCTTACAAAAAAGAAACCTATTAATTTAAAAATTAAACTTAAAAAACTATAAAAGGGTTAAGGGCCTAAGGGGATACAAGTAAAGTGAAGTATAAAAGGATTAAGGGCGGGGATTGGGGTGAAGATACACAAACCCAAATCCTACCTGTTTTTCAAAATTTATCCCCAAATCCAACCTGATCTCCAAAAAATTCTCGAATCCCCGACCCGTTCGGGACGGGGAACGGAGTGAAGCAGGTTGGATCGAACGAGATTATCATCCCTATATACCATATATATTGTGTAAGGATTCGTATTTTGAAATTCATTAATAAATAAAAATGCAATGAAGTATTTTAAATTTTTATGTATTAAATTTTAAATTAAAAACTTATTCTATATATTTAATTTATATTTATACGTGTATCTTATACTTTTCATACACATACACTGTATATATAGGACCAGGGGTACCTGTTGTGCACTGTGCACTGTAGGGTGTACTGCGCACCAAAACGATGTCGTTTTGGTGTGCAAAAAATTGCCAGAAAATTTAGATAATTTTCAGGCAATTTTTTATGCTTCAAAATGACGTTATTTTGGCACGTAACACACATGCGCAATACACAGCAGGATCTCTCATTCTATATATATACATATCATACACATTATATATATACACCCACACACTTATTATCTACATCAATACCTATCATATCCATCATTTATACTCTCCCATCACCTACTTTATCTCCTCTCTACTTCACCTCCTTCCACCGTTTATTTTTCTTGATTTTCTTTCAACCCTTAGATCAATTTTTCCTTCCCCTATAAATACTCCCCTCTCCTTTTCTAAATTCCTCACAAACTTATTCTCGTCTTTTCTTCCACAAAACTGCTAACCACATCTCATCAACCCTTCTCTCTCCCTCACTCCAACCCTCCCCAAACTCCATCTCCCTCACCTCTGCCATCACACACACACACACACACACACACACACACACACACACACATATATATATATATATGTGTGTGTGTGTGTGTGTATTGCATACGTACGTATATTTACTACGTACATATACTACACATACATGTCTTTCTCCCTCCAAACAACCTTATCCTCTTCCACCTCCTTCCCATCAACCATTTCCATCAATCAACCACCGCAACCTACAACTTCTGCCATGCCGCAAAGTTACTCCTCACTCACGTCATTGGATCCCCACCAAACCCTCCCAGTGGTGCATCTTGGCCCCTCTATTACCTATATATAGGTACCTAACCTTCTGTAATCCCACACAAAAAACTGCATCAAGAACAAGAGAAGAAGAAGGAAGGAAGAAGAAAGGAAAGCCAAGCCAAAACTCTGCCAAAAGTAACTTGCGACGGTGCCCACTTGAAACGCCGTTAGAACTCCGAAAATAATGTAAGCCCCTCCTACCCTGTCCTAAACTTTCACTTTAGAACAAATGAGACGCAAAATGAAGCAACCATGGAGGAGAAAACACCATTAATAGAAATCTGCGTTATTTGGACGTTCAACCGAACATCATACCGGACGACTGCCCCCACGACCGACCAACCAACCTTGCGGCTGCCACCTTCAATCTTGAGGCCAGTAACTCCTTTGGGGAGATTCGCTCATTTTTTACCTTGAGCAAACTCAAATCATAACCACATAACTCTTTGTATCTCAAGCCAAATTTGAAATTTAATAGAGAATCTTACTTTACATTTTTTAAGGAGGAATTGTCCACCTTAAGCTCAGACATTATCATTTTTTCAAGAACCAAATGCTTAATTCTGGCCGTTTCCCTTGTAACAAAAATCATTAGGACGCCACAACCTTTGGGTTAATGGCATTCTTCGGATAGAGATATAGGAGCTACCTGAATCACTATCCTAGGTTTTGTCATCAAAACAAACCCAGAGCTACAACAACACAAGGACAAAACCTCCAAATTTGACGCCAGATACCTCATTTCTCGAAAGATCCAACCACGCCAGATCATCACAATTAAAAGAAAGAAACAACTATCATAAGTCGTTGGAGATTACAAAACAAATCAAAGAAGATGCCAACATGATCGCGCTGCTGCGATCACACACAAAAGCCACACATGTTTCACATATCTACGTTGAGAAGTATTTGACAAACCCAACCAAAAGCGCAATTCAAAGGGGAAAAGTCATTAGAAATTAGCCCAGTGACGGAAAGTATTACGAAGGAAGAAAGTCAACATGTTAACATCTGCAATATCCACATGATGGTAAAGAGTTTGCATAGGAACAAGGAACCACAATTTGTACACATCTCCGTGACCCTTTGGATCTCTTATGTTGAATTTTGAGGACGAAATTTGTTAAGAAGTACAGTTTGTAAGGACCCGTATTTTAAAATTTGCTAATAAATGAAAACCCGAATTTATTTTAAATTTCATGTATTAAATTTTAAATTGAGTATTTAAAAACTTATCTCGTATATATTAGCTACGTTTATACACGTATCATACTTTCTATACATATACATCATGTATACATAATACATACTTATCATATACATTACACACACACACACACACTATCTCCATCAATACCAATCACATCCATCATCTTTACTCTCCCATTATCTACTTTATCTCCTCTCCACTTCACCTCTCTTTGTCATTCTTTTTTCTTGATTTCCTTCAAACCTGGGGATCAATTTCTCTTTCCCCCTATAAATATTCTCCTCTCCTCTAAATTCCTCACCAAATTATAAACAAAACGAAGCAACCATGGAGGAGAAAACACCATTTATAGAAACATTTGTTATCCGGATGTTCAATTGGATGTCAGATCAAACGACTGCCCCCACGACCTGCCTAACGACCGGTCAACTTTGCGACCGCCACCTCCAACCTTGCGACCGCAAACCCTAGTTTTAGCAAAATTAATTTTTAAACCCTACTATTTTATTTTTTACAAATCAAATCAAAAATTTCTCTTAATTAAAGTTTAGCTCCTAAACTTTTGATAATTACAAATTAGTCCATCTTTGTATAAAAACCATGGTAAGGTTCCCCACACTTTATGGTAATTACATCTTAGACCCTAGACTATATAAGAATTACAATTTTATTCCTATGTCACTTTAAATTAAAATTTGAACCCCCAATTTACCTTATTAAAATTTCTAAGCCTCCTTATCTTTAATTATACTTTAAGCCTGCATTAAATTGATTTCACATTTAGCCTTATATTTTACTAAATTACAAAACCACCTTAAATCATATTATGTACACATCGATCCCACATGCGTATCCATTTCTAGTTTAAATCATAACTTATGCATTCATCTAAACATTTACATCTTATTTCGTCCTATGTCATGATTAATTATTGTCATGCTCTTTATGTTTCAAATTTATAGTTGTTAGTGTTGATAATTATATGATCATAGTCGGGGCATGATAATTACGTTGGACTTAAAATTATACGAGAATGTACACTTTTAAAATAGGAACTCTCGGCTAAAAGTTCAAGGTAAGAAACTTTTAATCCAATTAGTCCATCTAATAGTAAACTAAAGTTAGAAGTCAATTTGACACACCAGTTCAAAAATAACCTTGCACCAAACACGTAAATTTTATTTCAAAGGCACAAATTATCTAAATTATTTTTTTGGTCATTATTCAATTTGTTTTATATTTGTTATATTTTCATCAATTTTTTTGTGGTTTGTCTATTCGTCTCAATAAAAACAATCTAAAAAATATAAAATTATATCCAAATACTAAAAAATGTTCACTAAATACAAAAAATATGCTATATTTTGGCTTATTTTTCGTCTTTTCTTCAGTTTTTTTAGTTTTTCAACATAATTTTTACTTTTCTGAAATCTCTTATCGAGACTAACCAACGATCATCAAAAAATTGATGTAAAATAAAAAATTATAAAAAAATCAAATAAGGACAAAAAAATATTATAGGATAATGTTATCAGATAATATTACAATAGATAAAATCATAAAATAGTGCAAACTATATATACTATAATTAAATTGCAATAGATAATATTATTTGTTCTAATTGTTTTATTTGTCCTAAAGACATGAAGATTACAAACAGATAAAATTATTTGTCAGAAAAAAACACAAATAAAATTATTTATTAAAGACAAAAAACAAAAAAAAAAACTAATAATATTCCAAACTAATAAATAATAATATATGTTCTAATTACTTTATTTGAAACCAACAGATAACACTATCAGTCGTGTTTTTTCAGTTTACTTTTCAAGTTTGATTAAAAAATATCTAAAATTATCTAAATTAATTTTTTTGTTTTATTTATTTTGTTATTAATTTTTTGTAGTTTATTAGTTCATCTCTACGAAAGAAAATTTATATAGTATAAAATTATGTCAAAAAGTTACTAAAGACAAAAAATCATGTTTTGACTTAGTTTTCATCTTTTCAGAATTTGTTAACTTTCGGACGTAATTTATACTTTTTAAATTTCTTTTATCTTGACGAACTAATATATCACAAAAAATTGATGAAAAAAATAATAAATGCAAAAAAAATTAAATAAAAATAAAAAAGTATGCTTTGGATGATTGTAAGAGTAAGAGAAATGTCAGGTAATAAAAGAAACAATCAATAAGAACAATTTTATCTATTAAATTACTTAACCGATTAACATTTTAAAAATAGTGGACCCTTACTCAAAAAATAAATTAGCCCATACTTATAATTGGTCAATTCATCCTCCTTTTATACTTTTCACCAATTTTCTCTTAAAAATATTGAGACTTGAATATGTTATGGAATGGATTATATTTACGGACGTCATTTAGCCGTGATGCGTCACTAGCCGAGCTATGGCCTGAAACATGAGGTGTCATTAGTCGAGCTACGTCATTTATCCGAGTTGTGTCGTTAGTCATGCCATAATTGACTCAAGTTGTGTCCTAAATCGGGTTATGTTTATTAATCATATCATGTCATTTTCTCGTAAAATCTAATCACTGCAGGGTGTTTATGAAGGATGTTTAGAGTGGGCGTGATGCATGAAAAACCATACTATTCGGGAGCACATCGGTGGGATATGATGTATGAAAACCAACGGTTAAGAATGTAGTGTCAAGAACACGATTGGCATGGTGATTGGGAACATTATCAGATGAAAACATCATAAATACAAAATGTGTTGGATATACAATGATGTGACATTTATCACGATCAAATTAATTGATTTGAAAGTCAAGAACTTAAAAATAACTTAGAGATGAACAATACTCTGACTCTTAGAACCTGGTGACGTCACTCGAGAATTTTATCAGACAATACTTCACTTATTTAATTTTCACACTTATAGCTTATGTATTACCGCACATCTCACATCGTGTCTTACTATATCTTGTCATATTCATCAAACGCGTGTAAATTGACTAAAGATAGGATTAACTTAGTGAGCATGAATAATTTCTCTGCCCATGACAATTCATGTGCTAAGGAACTCCGGCCATCAACGAGACAACCAAAGAAGACTTCATTAAATCGCGATTCACGAAGATAAAGCTATGTTCTTATATTTCAAAATTCTTTTTGAATTAAACTCCTTTTGTACAATGTTATATTTTCCATTTCAGTATTTTGTAGCAACCAAAAGATGTACTTGTTCAACTACTGATGAAATACAAGGAGTCAATATTTATAGTCATTTTTTTTCTTAATGTCTTCAAAATTCAAATCATTACATGCTGAGTCCTATAGATTAAGACGAGAGAGTAGGCTCACTTGGATTGAAATTTGGAGAAGTATATAGTCAAGCCTGAGTCTGAGAGGTGAAGTTAACGCTTAAAACCAATTAAATGCAGAAACCATGTATGCAAATCATCAACAATTAAAACTGTTGTTTCAATTTAAAATGAGATGTATATTCGTCGAGTAAAAGACACTTTTGCTACTCAAAAAAACACGTACGGAACCAACCAAAGCTGAAACTTTTCAAAGATACTTTTTAGTATCTCAATGACAATAATATATGCGGCTTTTTTTTAGTGCAACTGCACTAAAACTCAAGCAAAGATCAGATTCAAAGACAGCTGCTGCCAGGTATAAAAATACCTGGGTGGATATTCACCATGGTAGAATAGCAAATATACCACTCAAACATATAATCAACCAAGCGCACCAAAGGTGAGTTGAAAATATTTCTGCCATTGCCTAATGTGCATAATATTTACTCAATATAGCCCACAGCTAAATAGTACAAAGACTCTCAAACGGATTATCATCCAGGTTGTCCGTATGTGGTTCTTATGGACCTCCAGACCATTGCTCACCACAATCGGATGGAAGACGGAAAGGGAAATGTGCAAAGTGAATCCTCAAAATAGGCGAATCAGCTTTCTTGTCATCAAATTTGTAACCTGGATTAAGAAGACACCACATTTGACAAACTCGTCAAATGAAATTACTCTGTATTATTGTCATTCTAATCAAGCATATGGCAAAAGCACAAGCAACTGTCCCTTCCTCTACTCAAATGCAAAAAATTGACAACAAAAATAATTGGTGGGTGGACTTCAGAAACCATTAATGAAATTTTAGTTCACACGAAGGATCAATTTCCAAACTCCCAACTTCCATATAGAAAATCAGGATTTTAATATGCGTAACATTGTATCAGGTGTCAATATTACTTCAGTAACTTGCCATCATTGGGTTGTATAACAAACTGGATCCACAAGGCCTCTTAAGTGACTTTTTTCAAACGTAAGTTGGCAATTAGAATGGAAACAGCTTTACAATATTCGAGGTAAGTTTCACCTTGAAGAGCTTCCAGGGCAGTAAGAGCACACTTCGCATCGTCAAACTCAACAAAGCATAAAACCATAGCCTTACCTCCACTCTGCAATGGTAAACATATGTTCATGATGCTAGTAAGCATAAAACTAAAGGAGAGTTATGTTGTCATCACAAAACACGGAGGGGGAGAGAGAGAGCGTGTTCAGATATTTATAAATGATATTACAGCTCCTTTTGGAATTTGAAAAAAGAAAAGGTTTAGACAGATGCGGGACTACCCAGTGCACCAGGATTCAATACTACATCCATACTTATAAAAGGCGCACCTAGGCGCAAGGCGCTACCGGACGCGGATCCTGCGCCTCCGGATCCTGCGCCTCAAAGAGAGCTAGGTGCTGCCCTTGAATGAGGCATGGGTTTTTCGGGTCTAGGTGCATAAGGCACAAATAAACCAAAATTTGGGCAAAAACAAAAAACTTAATTTTCTAGGGTTAAATATTCAGTAAAACCCAATTTGTTTTTATCAGAAATACGTCGTCTCACTATAGCGATCTACCTCCCCACCAACCGTCTTCCTTCCTTCTTCTAGTCATGATTCACGTATGTCGTCTTCTTCTTCTTCTTCTTCTTCTTCTTCTTCTTCTTCTTCTTCTCTCTCTCTCTCTCAAGGTTGAAACTTGAACCGTTGAATGTTAAATACACTCACTTTACCACTGTCTTGCCAAGAATAGGTTGGTTTAGTGTTCGACTGTAACGTGGTATTCCCTGTTCAGCTGATGTATATCTGTTTTGATGTGCTATGTTTTTGGTTTGAATAGGTTATTAAAAAATGTCAACTGAAAGGAATAAGGACAGTGCCCGCTTGGAAGTATACAAGTTTGGTGGATCCCACAAATGTTTCTAAATTCAAGTGCAGTTTTTGTGGTCACATAACAAATGCCGTGGTTTGTCGAGCAAAGCAACACCTTGCTGGTGGTTATAGGAATTCAAAATTGTGCACAAGATGCCCACCAAAGTAAGACTAGAAACGATAAAGATGAAGTAGTGGAGATAGATCGACGTGGAAAATCTATTAGAGCAATCAAGGCTTTATTTCCGAAGCTAAACTAGAAAGGGCAAAGACTAAAGAGCCAATGAATGTATTCTTCACACTCAATCCTAATGTTATTGTACAAAATCGAAAGGGAAACAGACAAAAATTGATACAAATGACTCCTACAAGAAAGAACTAAGGCTATGCTCGTTTGGCTATTTCCCAAAAAATTTCAGAAAATTTTTCTGAACTTGTTTGGGAAATTTTTTCCCAAACATTTTTACTTTTTTCCCAAACAACATTCATTTCTCTATAAAAGAAGAGAGAGAGAGAGAGAGAACACCTCGAAAATGGCGAAAAAATTTAACTCCTAAATTTTTTGTGAAATACTTGCACCAAACAATATCTCAAAATTTTTTTTCCAAAAATCGTTTCAGAAATACTCAACCGAACACACCCTTAAGAGATCGAGCGCTCATCAGATTCACGAGGTGGATATATGATGCCGGTATTCCCTTTAATGTAGTAAACTATGCAAGTTTTGGGCCCGCAATTAAAGCTATTGGGCAATATGGTCCGGGCATGATAACGCCAACTTACCATAACGCACGAGTTACCTACTTGAACAATGAGTTGAAACATACAAATGTTTGAACTATTTGACAAGTATTTGGAGCTAGTTGAAAAATGCACGTGATTCAAGTTGACATGGATAGTGCCTCGACAAATGTATACGTCGGTAACCATCTCTACCTTACTTCATTAATAAGGCTCTAGTCATATTCAGTAGTAAATTTCTTTTCGATTGTATTGATTATTTCTTTCGGTCTAAACTTCTAATAGGAAAGCATTTTAAAGTAAAGCGGCCACATCTTTATTGGACTCCTTATGCAGCTTATTGCCTTGACTTGATATTAGAAGACATCTTTAAAATACCACTTCTTAAGTTGGTTTTCGAAAGGGCCATTACTATGAGCTGTTTTATCAACGCTCGGGCAGGCTTAATCAATATGATGATGTGGATCGCAGGAGAAAAAAAATATGGTTAGCCGCGCAAAAAATAGATTTGCAACTACTTTCATCACGTTAGCAAGGAATAATCAGCAAAAGAACGACTTGAGGAAAAATATTCGTTTCAAAAGAATTGGCAAGTAGCAAATGCACAAAAGAGCAACAAGACAAAAATATGTCAAAATTTATCATGATGACTTCTTTTTGAAACAACGTTGTCTATACTCTTAAGCTTGCGGGTCCTCTTGTTAAGTATTGAGATTGGTTTGACACCGAGAGGAAATCACTCATGGGATACATTTATGAGGCTATGGATAGGGTGAAAGAAAGCATTGTTAAATCATTTGGTGAAAAGGTTGAGAAATATCATGACGTCTTCAAGATCATTGACCATAAATGGGAAATCCAATTGCATCATCCTTTGCATGTTGCTGGGCATATTTTGAATCTAGAATTCTATTACTCAAACCCAGAACCTGAGCAGGATTATGAGGTAATGACCGAAATGTATAATCGTGTAACAAAGTTAGTTGAAAACCAAGATATTCAAAACAAGATCACTTCTGAAATGAGCATTTACATGAAAGCCGAGGGACTTTTTGGAATGTCACTAACAATTAGACAAAGAAAGACAAGCACCTACCTTAGTAACTTTACATCATATCTTCTACTTTGACTACAATGGCTAATTATTTCTATTTCACAGTTAATTGGTGGGTTGCATATGGTTCTCAGACTACTAATTTGCAAAAGTTTGCCATCAAAGTTCTCAGCCTTACATGTAGTACTTCCGATTGTGAGCGAAATTAGAGTGTGTTTGAATATGTGAGGATCTATCTCATACATTCTTATTTTGTAGTAGCTATTTTACTTCCTTGTATTAAGTAGTACTGTTGTTATAATTGTTGCAGCTCCACAGCAAAAAAAGATATAGACTGCATCAGATTCAGAAGCGCCTCACAGATTTGGTGTTTATCATGTATAACAAGGATAATGATATGGGAGATACAATTGATCCCATATCTTTATCTGATATTGATGAGGGTAATGAGTGGTTGCGTGGGAGGATGGATAGATGGAGAATCAGATGGAGGATGATGTTGCTAGAGCTTCTAGAGCGAGAAAATTTAAACAAAGTAACTAGAGCAACAACATCTAGACCATGTTCTACTTCAAACTCGTCAAAGGGTTCCGCATCAAATGATGTTAAATTGATAGATGAAGAAGAGGCAAATTCTGAGGACACCAAAGGAAGATGTGGAGGGATATAAATCCGTTGATGATAGTGAAAATGAGGATGTGAATTTACTTGGTGTTAATTATGAGGATAATTAGTAGTCCTTTATCGGATTTGACGTTTTAGTTCTTATCTATGTTAGTATTATCAACTATTTTGTTGGATGTTTTTATGAACTTTTTAAGTGGTAAAGTCTCTCAAATTTATTGTCTTGGTGTTAATATTTGACATATTGGTACGCGCTATTTTTGTTATTTTTTCTCATCTAAGTGTGCCTTGCTTCAATAAGAGTTGCGCCTCACTTCTAAACCCCAAGAGACCTTTGCTTCTCAGTGCACCTCGTATCTTAAATAACTATGACTACATTTGAGAAAAGAGTTGGATGTATGCAGCATTATCCTCGCAAACAGAGAGACTGTTTCTGCAACTCGAACCCATGGCTACCAGGTCATGATGAGCATACATATTTGCATATCTAATAGCTCATCGTATTAGTTTCGGGCCTTGCGTGCGTGATTATTTTCATATTTTAGTTGATATTGCATGTAGGGTTTCCTTGTGTCTTTTGCTGGAAGATCATGTTAATGAGACATTAAAGGAAGTCTTCGTGACTCCCGAATGTTCTATGAAATCTCTTGACGCTGTACTTAAGCGTTGAAACGATTCAAGGCACAGGAGGAAGTGCGAGGAAGGCTCGGGACTGCCTAAAGGGTTGATGTCATATTGTTGTTACTGATATATTCATCTGGATGAGGCACCAATTCATCCAAATGACTAGCTGTTATGGGGCAGCCAAGGAAGTGAAGCATCCAGATCACTTGTCAGTTCATTCGGATGTCAAGATGAAGAAATAATCCAGAGAACTTACTCATCCAGATGAGGCACCAGTTAATCCGGATGGCATGCATTAAAGAAAATATCAGACGAAGGCAGAGAGCTAGTTCATCTGGATGACACTTCAACTCATCCGTATGTCAAGCCATTGAAGATTCAAGGAAAATGTGCCAGGAAAAGATCTCATCCGGATGACCATTTGTGAAGAGAAGCATCTTGAAGACCATCCAAATTAGGAGGAGCTATTGGAAGACATTTCATCCGGATCCCAACCATTATTCATCCGGATGTGTTCCTTATGAAGACCTGTTCAGAAGACCGGAGAGTAAATTCATCTGGATGTCTCTAACATTCATCTAGATGACCTAAAGCTTTAAAGAAGGCTTTCCAAGCCACACTCTGATATTCATCCAGATGCCCTTGGACGTATTCAGCCATTATTATTTGAAGCCACCTTCTTGGACCTCTTTGCCTACCTTTTGGATCCCTTTTCAAAGGAAATTTCTAGGCCGAAGTGAGAGCTCATCAGTTGGGTTTCCTTCTACCTTTTGGGAGCTAAATGATGTCATCAAGATGCCTTTTCAACAAATCTTGGAGGCCAAGCTAGATCTTTTCTAGATTCTACTTTACTTCAAGGGTTGGAAAGCTAGTATTATAAAGAGGGGACTTGATTTATTTTGAGAAATGGGGAGGGTTAGAGATATAGAAGCATAGATAGACAAAGAGGGCAAGTAAGATAGTTGTTAGCTATTTGTTAGAGTGTTTCCCTACAAACTTTGAGTGTTGTGTTATTACAAGGTGAGTTGATACAAAGTTTTTTCCTTAGTTTTAATTCCAACTTTAGTTTCCAATCACGTTGTTCATGTTTTCTCTTTCAATAGCAATGTTTACTTTAAGTATGCTAAGCTAAACTTAGAAGACCTAGTCATGGAATGACCTTCATCCCATGGCTTGAGCATGGATATCTTCTCAAATGAATTGTCATAGCATGTTATGAGGTGAGTACTGTTATAGCCTTGATTGGTTATGCCCAAAATCAATTATGGTATATCCAATGCTTAGTTCCATGTCCTTCATATTTAGACTCATTGTCTAAGAGACAACATTCACCTTTTGACACACTTTCTTGGTAAATGGTTTCAAATAATGAATTTCCAGCCAAGGTCATGAAACCTTGAGTCTTAGTTGAGTAGCGAGGAGAAGATATCCTATGTTTAAGATAGGGAAGAAGGAACCCCCATGACTACGCTTGTTTTTATCTCTTAACTAGTTTCATGTTAACAGTTGATTTTAAGGCTATGAACATCACTCGAACACTAATCAGTTTATTCGAACTAGTTCGGTTCTTGTTATGATGATTCAACCCTCTTCAAGATTCAAGTTCAAAAAGGACTAGGCGCACAATTTTTCACACCCTAATATCCCTTTTTGAAGCTTGTTTTGGCAAGATCTACACTCATTCCAGAGTTTTGATTGACCCAACCTATTTAAAACCTACAAGAGTTTTGACTTTGAAAACCCTAAAATAGCCCGATCTGGAGTTGAAGAAGCCGTAAATCGGCCCTAGCTGCAGATTTCGAACTCTAGCTCTTAATTCAAAGCTTAAAGAATTAATTTCAAGGACTACTGGCAAGATTGGAGCACTATTCACTTAATTCAAGTGCCACTAGACTTGATTTGAACCATATTCAGTGGTTTGTCCACAAATACAAGGTGAATTCAAGGTCAATACCACGTATTCAAACTAGCAAATGTTGATTCGTGTTCAAAAATCGAGGTATATAGTTGTTCGATTCATGCCTTAATCAAAGATGCGCACTCTGCGACACAATTTCAATCTCGCAGTTGGACTCTTTTTTATACTTGATTTCTCTGTTTTTTAGTGGAGTCTGAAGTTTGAGCTTAAATTTGCTCAATTTGGTGATTGCGACTTATGTGCTCCAGTGGAGTTTGATTTGGTGTCCGGTTGTTGATTATCAATAGAGGTTGGTTTTTAGTTCGATAGATTTCAAGGTTGATTGTCGCTAGTTTGAATGTGATTTTGAGTGACTTGATTATTCAAAATGGGTTCAAAGAGGTTGTGAAAGAAGGGGTGATGAGGTAGACATGGTGTTGGTGCTCCATTGGTTAAATTTGCCAAAGGCAATCTATGTCAAAATTGGAATGAGAAAAAGAATCGAGTCAACAAGTTGCTACCTTGAATGACCAGGTTCAACTATTGTTGCTAAGAAGAGAAATTGCTACCTGGACTGAGAAACTGCAACATTTTTGCTCCAAGTGAAGGTTAGGAAATTACTTTTGATGTTTCAAGTAGGAGTATTCCGAATGTGAATATACTTGGACTACAATAGAGAGGATACCATCGATGATGATGATCTTACTAAGTGTTGGAGGAGGATATAAACCTCAATAAGTTTGACGAGACAGAACAAGGTTATCACGATGATGTTACTGTCTTTCATAGATATCCAAGTGAAGAACTTGAAGGTGTTCTTCAAGATGGTTATGTTATGGAGATTGAAGATGACTTCGACAACGTGCCCAATTTCAATGAGTCTCCAAATGAAGAGTTTTGTGAAGATTCGTTGATATGATCAAAGCAAGCTTTCTTAGGCTCATCTATAAATAGCCGTTAGGGCCTTAGTTTGGGGTAGATAATGAATTGAATTGTTATTTTGTCAGCCAAGAGCTCTTGTATCCAAATATGGGACTTTCCCTCTCTAGAGTTGAATTCTAGATTTGTGGTTGGAATTCGATTGCATCAGAAAACCGTAATTATAATGACTCAACATCCCACCAATGTAAAATTACAAAAATAGAAAAAGGTTTTCTTTCTACATCATGTTTTGTTTCCACGGAAATGAAAATGTTTCAGGAACATTTAGAGCAACAAAAAAAAAACTAGCAAACATAATTAAGCATAGGTATTTACGAATCTAGAAGTCTATACGATCTCATGGACAAGGCTTCTCCTTGGGTTTTGATTTGTGTTATGTGGCTGAGTCGCTTCACTATTGTACTTTCTCTTAGTTCAAGTTGGAGTTGTGAAGAAAGCTACTACTATGGCAGACTTCAAAACTTTCTCATGAATTCATTCTGAACTTTACATCTCTTTTCCTGTTGAGATAGATGAAATCACAGTCGAGCATTGAAGCTGGTGTCAACACCTAGGATCAATTTGGCCATGGTTTAGATAAGCTTTTTGTTGTTTTCAATATATGCCACGCGTGTTCTAGCTTATGTTGTCTGTTCTAGCATATTTGATTTGGATTTAGAGGTTCTGTTGCTGACTGGGATTGTTATATTTCACTCGTTGTAATTGCCTTTATATCAATGAATTTTTTTTTTACTTTGATCAAAAGCAATGAAATTCTTGACTTCTTGTATTCTAAGAGAAAAACTGAACACGCCAAAGCATGAGGTCTTAAAATTTACTTAACCATACACTGATACTATTGGGGGCATAGTTATAGAAATCGCACGATTCACAATTCGAATCGTCCGATTCGATTCAATTCAGCATGCAAACGGTTCAAATCAATGGTATGAACCGTAGATTGGTGTTAATCGTTCCCTAAAACACCAAACCGTAACCTGAATCGGAGAATCGTGCAAATCGAACGATTCAAGTCCAAAAGCCCAAACGTTGACAAAAATAGGAAAGAGAAAGGTCGAACTCGTTTAGGGAACTTTGTAAACCTACTTCATTTTGGGAAGCCAAATATTCAACCATCTATAAGTTTTCTTCACGACAGCCAACCTTCTCCATTAATCTAACCTTCTTTGAGAGCTTTCTCCGACAGCACCTAGCCCTAACTTTCTTCAACAGCTTTCTCCGACAGCCACCGTCAACGATACCCAACCCCAACCTTGTTCAACTGTTCGGCAGCCAACCTTGTTCGACTGTTCGGCACCCAGCTTCTACTTTCTACTTTCTACTTTCTTTCTACAGGTATATATTTTCTTTTATACATAATTATACAAGTAGTTTGTTATTAACTTATTATATAGCAAGTATTATACTACTATATAAACAGCCTATTATTTTGATATTTTCTTCGATTCTTTCAACTAGGAGTCCACCACTGACCACTCCACTGACTAAAGTATTCTTTGATATTCTATGTTATTATATAAACAGTTTATTTGCATTTTTAAAATGTCTTAAAAATCATTAACGAATCGGAACGATTCATGATTCTTAAACGGACTTTTTCAATTCTCGATTTGACAACTATGGACTTGGGGGCATACATAAAATGTTGCCCCTCCCTATAAAAGCTTATTGTGCACAGGATAACAAGCAGTATTATACTCACCTTCGACTATTACAGTACAAATAACATTTTATAATGCAGTAAGAATCAGTAAACTCATGTCGACTCACATTCCATATCGTGCTCAATATTTTGGTATGCCAGCATGCTACTCGCCACACTACAGACTACCTTGGCTCTCACCCACCTCCTAACTCTTGAGTTCTGTGCCCTTAGACATGTTTGGCCACCACCCCTTATCCATTATATTGTCGTGATTAAGCCAAACAAACACACAAAATAAATTTCTTAAACTTAAGAAAAACACATTCCATACCCTGCAGACAAACAAAATTAGCCAAAAAATCAACACACGCAGCACAGATAAGTGTTTTCCAAAAAGCACAAAAGGAAACGAAAGATTTAACAACATAGTGAAAAATGGAGAAGACAATGTTACTACATATATTGGTACAGTTTATGAATAAATGAAAAATGATCTGAAGGTATTCAATGCATCAAGCCAGATAGTTATGTCTAGAGAACACTAACAAAATAATTTTAAAAAAGTTAAAAGCAAACTTACACGTCTGGGTTCCTTATGAACAACCCTGATGTCCTTGAAGCCAATGAATGGACGAAAAAGATCTTCAACACATGTCAAGGAATAACATAGAAGAACGAAACAGGACACTTGGAGAAGTCCAAGCTCACCAAGGCAGCAGCCCGCCCTTTGAAAATACAAACCAATGCCAGCTCAACAACATTAGCAGGTCTAGACATCCTTCTCCAAAACAAAGTTGCACGCCAAAAATAGACATGTTTTAACTTAAATAAGAACTTCGCATATATGGTTTCCAAAAACCATTATGCAGTTAATAGGGAATTAAGCATCGAAAGAAATTTTTGTCCCTAGCTGCATTCGTCATGATGCCACACATACGTGACACGTGGGGAAATAGCAAATAACAGAAGGATACGGCCAACTTCTCTTCTTGAAGAATCACTAGGAAGACCATCAACAAACAATATGTTTGATTCCCTGGCTGGGACTGGAGCACCATCAACGTTTGCCAAGGAGCCAGGCCTTCCATTAATCAGATCCGGGATGCCTGAACCAAGGCCTACAGCAACATCGGGTCTTTGGCCAAGTAAAATTGGATCCTGTAGAAGAGGAGGGTAGCCTCTAATGCTTGCTCCTGTTAATCCACCAAGACTGGGTTCAGGCCGAAGTCCAATACCAGTAGTATCATCTAATCCATAAGCCCCAGCATGCGGTGTTAACGACAGATGATGAGATGTTAACGCCGATGGTTCAGATGACAAATAGCCAGGAAAACTCGACTTTGGGATGCTGCCTGCTGTTGAAAGGTGACCAATCCAAGTATTCAGGTTAGCAGGGAAGTGATAAACACAAAATGAGAGTAGCCAATCATAACAAGAGATTGTAGAATATCAAAGAAGTAATTGTGCCTTCTGTGTTGTGTAAAAACAGCAGTAAATTTGAGTTCGCTGTGTCTACTTTAAATGGTCTAGTTCGCATTGTTGTTTAATTCCATGGCGATGCACTATGTATAGAAGAAGGGATGAGGAAAAACATTGATGAACTACTTTTGCATTACCTTCTGGCTTAAGCTTTATGGAACAAATTGTTGCATACAAATACTTTCGATTTATTACAGGGGCTTTGTCCTCAATAGCGGTTCTTTAAAGTTGTGTAGTTGAGCTGTGTTTTGAGTGATTTGGTTTAAAAGAAATGCAAGAATTTGAGAGGAAGAGCCTAAAGAATTAAAAGTTCATAGAAAAAAAAATTGTAGCTCTTTGTTTACAGATACTCAAGGAGATCCCTTTGTCTACAATGAGTATATATTGGACAGTAATGTCTGAAATGTAGCTCTTTTGGCGTGTACTTGGTAAGAAATTGGTGATTATCAAAGAAAGTGTCTAAGAAAAGGTTGGCACATAAAACTAAATTATATTGAAATCAATGTTTCCAACGTGTCAGACAACAACACTTATTGACCATTGTCCACTGCTGATCCTCAACCTAATCCCTAATCCTCACAAACTGTCTTGGTCAAACGATGCTCTTTGCTCGATCAACTACTGTGCGTCTAGGTGTTGTCCGTCCTTTCCGATCGCCGATTGTTGTTCATCCACATCAGCCGAAAGATACAAGGAGCAAAAGAAACAAACCAGTTGAGAGGCATTGTCTGGCCTTGGTGTTCATGAGGCAGAAGCTGCAATATCATTCCCTATCCAAACTGTGACTCAAGGTGATCCTGTGCACTATCTACTGTACTGTCCAAACCAGCCCTAACCGGAAGAGTAGTAAAATGGCTGCTGTCTGAGACAGAATTCAAGACCACCTATGAGGTGCTAAGGGTCATCAAGGTCAGGCTCTAGCAAGCCTACTAGCACAGTTCCAATTAGACAATGCGAGCCTATTGGAGAACCATTGTTGGAAGAGGTGAAATTAATTTCGAAAAAAACCAAGCCAAAGGAAAAAACCGAGGTTTGGTTGGTCCAATGTACGGTTAATTCATGTTTGATAATGTAGATTTTTTATTTTTTTCAGTTTTCCGGTTCGGTTTTGGGTCTCCAGAATTTTGCCTCAACTGACCGAACCGAACATACTATTACAACTAAGTATAAGATATTAGTTTTACCACTAAATAGGATAGCTTATGACTATTTTTTGGTTTATGCAATCTATTTTCTTTTCTCCTTTTTTTGGCCTTTTTTTGTTATTGGTGATCTTAATCAAGCATCTAGCCCTTTAATATCCAATGGGACAAAATTATGTTTTAGGTTTTTCCTTGCATAGAGCCCGATTAAGCCTATTTTTTGTCAACCCGAAAACTCTGAAACCTAGACCGAACTGACAACCTCTGAACCCGTATCGTTCATTTAATAATTTCGATCAGGATTGTTTTAAAAATATTCACCCCGAACCGACCGATTACGGGGTTACATGCCCCAAAATTGGCTGAGCCCGAACAAATTTCACTCCTAACTATTGGGGATGGTTTCAAAGCACTCTAAACCAACCAAGTAAGGTGTATGGGACACAACTTCTACAGGGCTCTCAAGGGAGAGAAAATGAAGGAGCAAAAATTTTCTCACAGCCTGCAGGGTAGTGAAGATATTAGGAGTGGAAGTGGGACTATGGCAGCACTACAATGGCTTGAGATCACTAGAGGTGGAGGAGGAGAGAGCCCAATGCTGCCTTCAAGAGAGAGAGGGATGGGCCTGGAGAGTGGTCAACCATAAAGTAAAGTGTGTTATATGTGTTGAATGATTGCCTTTAAGATGTATCAATCCATCCTTGTATAGGAAAGTAGAAGAAGGGGGAAGCCAACTAGTTATCTTTCTTCCCATTGGTGGACAGAATAGAGGTTGACGAGGCTTCTCTTCAAGTCTTATCATCAGAAGTTGGGTTTTGTTACATTGGACTTAGAGATGGCTCAAATCAAATGATATGTGGAGGCCCGGATCAGGGGACAAGTTGTTGGTGTGATATGGGCTCCTAGGTGTCGGAAGGTGGTTGTGATACATCTTCCCGAATGTCTAGCGAGCAACATCCCCTCTTTATATAAGACAAGTCAGATGGAGATATCTTCATGGGGGATAAGCCTTGACGAATCCCCTTGCTCTAGCCTCCATGCCACATGCCTCCTAAGGTCCAGAGCGAGGTCCCTAAGCCTTGCTCCCGACCTAGGGTGATATATGTTGATGAAAGAGCTCAAACAAAATTCCTCCTAGGGTATCTTGTGACGAACGACTTCTAGATACCAACAAAGTAGCCAATGAGAGAAGTTATACCTATTTTAGATTTTTAGTGTTAAAACGAGGCAAGCCTGGCCTTTAAGCTACATAAACCTATGAAACCAAAACTCAACAAGAGTGCTATTTTCGTTTCTACGTTAGTACTTATTTAAGTCAATCATTGAGAACTACTTTGCCAATCCATGAAGGAATCTTGAGTGTCTCGGGGCTCCCCTAATCTCTACTACAATTAAAGACGAGGATTGCGTTAGAATTCTAGAGTGTCTACTACAATCTTGAGTGTCTTATTTCATTCTCGTGCTCTAAATATGACAATTAAGTCATAAATGTGCCAAAATCAGGTGGCACCAGTATTTTGAAAGGCTCCCTAGGCACCGAGGCATGAGGCGAAGAACAAGTTGTAGGAGATAATCAGAATTCTAATATAGACAAATTTCAACATAAGAAAATACTTTTTAAATTTTGAAATACCATAAAACATAACATTCTAAAGTTCAAATCACCCAATACGAACAAAAGCACAATATCCATAAAAAAAAAACTAACATTTTAAAGTCTAGTTTTGAAAGCATAGTAATAGTAGATGGATATGGATATGGATAAGGATAAGGCATACAGAGCATTGAAGGAGAGAAAAGAACCAAAAAATCACAATAGCAATTGAGAATCCAACTCATTACAAAATACAGAGAGCGAGAAGAAGAAGAAGAAGAAGAAAAGCAAAGTAGAAGAACAAGAGTTGAAAAACAAAGGAGAAGAAGAGGAAGAAAACACAATGGACGAAACATACCAAAGAGCAAGAGAGAGAGACGTACCAGAGATCATTGGAGCTGGACGATGAAATGTAGATCTAAATTTGGGTATTTTAGGGTTTTAAACACTTGAGTGCAATTTTAACCCACATATATTATATAGTAACATATTTGCCCCAAAAAAATTAAAAATATACCCTTGTCGTGTCCCAATCGTATTCCCACCGTATCCCCCACGTTTCCCCTCCAAATAATAAATTAAATTAATTGGATACGTTTTCCGGCATGTCCGTGTCCCCGAAGTGTCCGACGCATGTACGGGGACCTCCGAGGGGTTTACATGCTACATAGGCTACCACTTTGGTTGCCAATTGTGGAGTCCTTTAATTTGTATGTCATTCCCAATGGGCTTCAATCCAAGAGCTCCTTGATCTCCCCAAGTACTGCAAAAGCCACAACCAGAAAGCCAAATGAAAGTATTGAGAAGGGTTAGAGCATGTGTACCGTAATTTCCCTTTGAGGACACCTTATATATATACTTGAGCCCCAAGCCTGCGTGCATGTGTGGAGCATGCTCCCCCATGACGTTAGAAAATAACCGCCTCTACGGAGATGTCATCCATGACATACCGAACTCTAGCATGGATGCCTCATACTATGGCCGAAAAACCTAGACGACATGTGGACGTCATGTAGAACCACGTGGCACGGGTCGATCTATTAGGTCGTGACTCGGCCCGGCTCAAACAACGCGCACCCATAGGTTGGACTGGTTGCGCGATGTCTTATAGGCCTCGTTTGGCTTTTGTCCAGCCCATGAAGCTCCTGAGCTGTTGGGCTTGGTCAGTTGTCCAACCCCCAGCCCCATACTTGATCATCGTCAGCCCATTCCTTGATGCTCGTCCAGCACACTACAGATCGCAAGATTATGTGGGAGATTGGAGAGACAAAACTTGGGTGCGGGCCAAAGGGAGTACTAGTGGAGGGCATTTAGCAGGTTGGGTGATTACCTGTTATAATTGCATACAGGAGGGGCATATCAGCGAACTGTCCAAGTATAAGCAAATAAAAGGAAGAATTATTCTTTTGAGGCAGCAATTGTTTTGGAACTCGAAGATCTAGAAGATGCATTTCTAGCAACGACAGCAAGCACAAATGTTGGAAAATCAAACTGGGTTTCATACTCAGGGTGCTCAATCCACATGTGCATAGACAAGAAGAGTTTCACCGGTTACAAGGCACATGATGGAGGGGTTGTCTAGATGGCCAATCATTCTGGGTGTAAAATTGTTAGCAAGGGGGCATTCAGATTTTGTATGTCAAATGGAAGAAGGATGATGCTAGAAGAATCAGGATAGAATAAGAATAGGATTTCTCTACGGGTGCTAAATTCGAAAGGTAATAGCTTCACAGTGCATGAAGGAATTCTCAAGGTTTCAAGGCGAGACTGAGAGTGTTGTAAGGAAAGAAGATTGGTCAACTGTAAAGACTGGAGGAGAGTGTTGTGAAAGGGGGGAGCTACTGGCACAACTCCAATTGCCAGGGTACACAAGAAGCAAGGAGATTGCGCTAACACACACAGAATACGCACAGGAAAAGTCACATGGCCCAAGGCAATTCTCAGGCATAGAAAGAAGAATCCAATGGTGTGCTACAACTCCTAGAAGTTCACACTGAAACTTTGACCAATGAAAATGGGTCGAGTTTAAAAAACTCTACAGCATCGACAACCAAGAGTTTGATTTGTTAAAACCTTGATTAGTGACAAAAACACCTCCAGGATAGTATACACATGAAGTGGAGCGGCAAGGTCATTGTTGGACAAAGATGCATTCTTTGGAAGGCATTCCGATAGAGGGTGTGGGCACTCTAATGCGTGGAGGCAAGGATACATCCCATGTGTGGCTGCTAAAGGGGTCTAAAAAGTGTGGAAGGAGGAAGAAGGCTACCAGAGATTGCATCAGCAGCCATTGTTGACCTCTAGGATTCATTCTGGATTTGGCTTGATCCTAAGAATCCCAAGCATGATTCATGTAACTAATGGCTCTTGGATTTATCCTCTTGCTTTTTGCTACATATAGGTTGTTCTAGTGGTATAGCATGTGTGTGGTAAGGTAGAGGTGAGTCAGAGAGGGAGAAAGAGTAGTTTACGCGTTGTAAAACTCCTATTTTGTGTGGTAATCAAAATAGTGTTTTCTCTCTCCGGTTAAGCGTTTGAAGCCCTACCCATGCAAGTTTTGTTTATGAGCGTGTATGTGTGATTCCCCGATCCTTAACATTGAGGGTCATTCGAAAAGCCCAGGGTACTTGTGCGGCTGTGCCAAATTTTTGAGGGTGTTGAAAATTGTTTCTAAAGAGTGGGTTGAGTGTGGATTAAGGAGACGATTCTAGTGATGGGTGGCCGATGAGAATAGGAGGCATGTCAAATACGCTGCCCCCAGAAGCCGTCACGCGTTGCACGCGTCAACAGAAGGTAGAAGATGACCACATGGCTGCCATGTCAGCTCCACGTGGTGCCACGTTAGACGATCAATGTCAAATTAGTTGGTGAGATAGCTGCCATGTAGGAGCTACGTTAGCCGTAAGGTCCATAAATTGACGTGGCAGTGACACGTCAGCACAAGGTGATGCAATAGTAGGTGAGGCTAAGTAAACAGGGACACATAGGCGCCACATTAGTAAGGGGTCTAAGTCAACATGGCTACATGAGCATAAGGAGTCTATGTGGCAGCGGCACGTCAATGGGTTTTGCTCGATCAGCAGCCTAGCTAGTGTATAGACTGCAGAAATAATCCCGAGTGTGTGTGGTCATCAAAATAGTGCTTTCTCTCCGTGGTTAAGGGTTTGAAGCCCTAACCAAGTATGGTTTGTCTCTAAGTGTGTGATTTCCCAATCCATAATATTATGCCATTTCTTACTCAAACTGTAAAAAGGGGAAGACTATTTTAAAAATAATAAAAAATCAACAAATCTATTAGTGCCGACTAGTCGCCGACTAGTCTTCTTAGGCACTAAGCATCCTTCTTCTGCCTGACTAGCGCCTAGAGATTTTTACAACATTTGTCACAAATTTGCGCAACAGTTGCTTTTCCCCACTCAAGCAGCACACAAACAGTGGATGGATTTTAGACCACACAGACTAGCCTACAGAGCGACATGTGGAATCCTCTACTGAAGAGGCATGCCAGCGTCACAAAGTTGCTTGATAGTTTCAGAAGGGGGTGCACAGCAACTTAGCCATAAATGTCACGACTCTATCAAGGAAACCCTACAGTAAAGATAAAGACAACCAAGAGGAAAGGCATAAAACCCCAACAAAGAAGGGTTACAACCACCCCAAATACGCCGGTCAGGGAGATACTTATTTACCCAGCAGATTTCTGCTCAAGTTGGGTGGTAGGACTCGAGAGGCTGTCTGAGGCTTGGTCGCAGTATAGACATGTTGAGCCTGGCTTTGACCTTGCCCATATGAGAATGAGGGGAGATCTAGCATCTCGGTGGCTTATGAGGACGTAGGGTCACCACAGTACTAGCAGAGTTGCACTGGAAATAACTCGGCGGCTACGGTGACCCCGCTGCCTAACAGTATACATGGGACATTCTTTCAACACCTATCAAGATTTTATTGGTACATTTGGGCCCAAGTACTAGCCCAAGTTGCCTATTTCATCTCTCATGAACTATTCTCAAGAATATTCTCGCTCTTAACTCGAACCTCTTACACACTGTTAATAATAGAAACATTATGTCTATAGGTTAGCTACATGTAATACTCTCTTCAAAATAAACCTCTATTTAGTACGCTGACTTCATGATAAAAAGACATACCTATAGTCCCATACTATGATGACTTTGGTGACTTCTTCTCTATCTCTCTCGCATAAGTTATTTCCTAAGCTACCAAATAGGTATTCCATTTCGAGCAAAGATGAACATGTTGTGAGAGAGGATGGAAAGGTGAAGATTTGAAGGCAACATTGTTGCAAAAGAGCATTTGCCTACCCAAAAAATGTGCAAAACACGAACTTGTGCTAATACCTCACAGACAAAGCATAGGCTTTTGGAGGATAAGCCACAAATTCAAAGGTGTCGAGGCATTTTCCAATAGCTTAGGACCTCGAGGCAAACCTTAACTTAGCCTTTGAAAATGTTGGGTGTACTTTTGAGCTTAACTTAATAAAAGCGAGGCAGCAACAATTTCTTTCGCCCCTGAATATCTTTCATAATCATGAATACTTAAGAACATACTATAGATGTGACCATACATTAGTGAAATACCCAACCTATGAAACATGCCGGGGATGGACCCAAGGATGCTGCAAGGGGTGACCACCACCCCATAACTTTGGAAAAAGCCTCCTTATTCTTGTTGTAAGAGTTTGAAAACTTCTAAATTATAAAGGTTTTCCACCAAAGGCTTTTCAGAAAATTTAATCGCCACCTAAGATCTTGGGATAAAATAAGTAGATAAGTAGCTTTTTCAGGTGGACAATACACTTCTGTATACTGACCAAAAAGGGAAGTGGTGAACATATCTGTATTTTGAAGAGATGGGAAGTATGACCCTCGTTTACCTTGGACACAACACAAAAGAAAAATACAAGCAAATAGTTAGGAGCTCTTTGAATAACTTAAAGCTGAATCCCTTGAATATTGCCATAGAGATCTTTTATCTTCAGAAATAAAAATCTCCCTATTGGTTGGAATTTACAATGGGTTTCACGCATTCATCATGAATATTTGGTTACATATGCATTCGTCCCCCGAAGTCAATCTGTCTATCCACGTAACCCCATATATACCACTGGAATAACATAAGATTGTCCGACTCGGTTCAAACGTGACTATAACCGTGAACGTAAAAACGGTAAATCTGAATAAGGAGTGTTTAAGTTCTGTTCAATCAGACATTGCAATGAAATATTTCCCAAGTATGAACAATTCGTGCGGCATATAATAGAAACAAGGAAAGAATTAGGGTTAGGGCAAAAGAATTAGAACCTCTATCTGCAGAAACACCGTATCTCCAATAGGGATCCTCCATTAACGCTCGCTCGCTCTCTCTCTCTCTCTCTCTCTCTCACACAGATGAAAGCAAAACTTCTGTCGTTTTGTCTGATCGACAAACTTTAATAACGCTGCTGTGAACCATGAGCCCGATTGAATGGCTTTTTGTACTTTAAATAGTGTGTTGAAAAGTTGATCCACATATATTCAAAAATAATATGTTATATAATTTAATAATTAGATAAAAGATTATTTTTAGTATGTTAGAAAAAAAATATTTATTACATTGTCAAAAAGATATTTTACCGTATTATTTCAAAAAATTCATATATATATATATATATAACGATTGAATGGCTTTTTGTACCTTAAATAGTGTGTTGAAAAGTTGATCCACATATATTCAAAAATGATATGTTAAATAATTTAATAATTAGATAAAAAATTATTTTTAGTATGTTAGAAAAAAAATATGTATTACATTGTCAAAAAAATATTTTACTGTATTATTTCAAAAAATTCATATATATATATATATATATATATATATATCAATATATACTCTTATATAAAATCAACACCCAAATTAGTGTGAATCTCTTTTTAAAGCCAATTCATATTTTTACATTTTCAAAAAACTCGGTGAACAATTAGTGTATTTTCAACCATTAAGTTAACCTTCAACTCATTAATTCAAATAACTAAAGGCCAATTATGTAAAATTCAAAACAAAAAAAAAAACTGCAAACTGCTCATCCAAAAGAGACAACATACATGTATGTATTAGACAAAACTTCCACCAGTTGCCTTCTTTCCCCAACCTTTCCCTTATGCGTTGCTTTGGGAACATTCTACTTTGTTTTGATTGAGGCCAATTTTTTCATCCTCTTTCGAGGGACATCATATACAGTATACACGGCCTCAGAAAATTCACACCAATAAATTATGGGCATACTCGAGTAGGGTGTTGCAATTTCTTTATTATGTTACTGACTCAAGAAATTCTGGAGGGAAGCCATGTCTCCCTCTCTCTGTCCAACAACATAGACATTCAGAAGCAAGTGGCTGTTGCGAATGAAGTTGGGTTCCTAAGTACTCCAATCTCATAATGATGTGCGTGAAGATTTCGGTTAGGGACATTCTACTTTGTTCTGATGCATGTATGTTCTCCGCATGACCACTTCGTCTCTCTCTCTGCATCTTCTCTCTCTCTCATCATCATTTTGTCTCATTAACTACAGGCATTTCTCTCTCTCTCCGCATGACCACTTCGCATCTCTATTTCGGGTTAGGGCGATTTTTTTGGACAATGTGTTAATTTCTCAGTTCAAGTTAGTTCTAATCGACTCCGACTCTGCCTTGCAATTTTGCCTACTTAATTGGGTGTTGTTCAAGTTTCAACCAAAGTTTAGTTTAATGTTGATATTGAGTTGTTTGCTTCTAATAAATCGAGTTTAGATTATTTCGGTTTGTTATGTGTGAATATTTTGTGCCATTCAGTACAAAAATAACCTGAAAATAAATTCATGAAAAATGGAGCTGAATAAGTGAATAGAATGATATACCACTGTTACCGAAGTCGTACAGCTAAATGTCATAAGTTGGGGTTCATTTCCACAAGGTACTATCAAAATTGACTTTTCCTGTTGTTTTGCCCACTTTTTCCTTTTATATACAGTTAAAGGACCTCAAAGATTTTATATTAATCAACACGGATTTTAATTGCAAATATCTAATGCAAGAAACCTATGGTGTTTGGACATGCCTTTTTCAGTGTCTTGCGGGAGAAAAATGAGAATATTCGGACGTCCTTTTCCTTTTTCGCAGAGTGAGTATATCTTTTCAAATCAAATACAAATTCTACCAAACATCATATTTGATTGTACAATTAAGGTTGTTTCTTTTTATACATATGTTTTCACTCATTAATTAACCTACTACTTTGTTGTGTTTTAATTTATTATAGCACATGACATCGCCGATATCATGTTGAAATTATTTCGTGATTCCATTTCTCAATTACATTTAAGGTTCGTCATTCTAACCTTAATGCCACAAATTACATAGTTTCTTACTCACACAATTATATGGCTTTCTTATGATTTCATTCCATATACTATGAATTCACAAGTTGTTTTTATATATTTCATTTTGTTCCCTTTCCAAATAAAAAGTCATACGTATCACTCTTCCCGAATTTAAGCTTTTCGTATCGTGCCTTACGAGTCACTAAGTACATAATTCTTTTTAATTCCACGACACACGCATTGCGTGGGCACTAGCTGTTATTTACATAGTTTTTTTTCTATCAGTTATTGTCCTTTCCTAAAATATCATTCCTCATTTTAAGAAATCATAAGTTAGTTTTAAATATTTCAAATAAAAAACTCATATGTATACCATTTCCCAAATCTTTAAGATTTTCGTATCATGACGTCACCCTAATGAGCACTAAGTATGTACTTTTGTCTATGTCTACGCACTCATGCATTGCGCAGGAACCAGTTGCTAGTATACTTATATATATACACACACTTATGATATCTATATGATCTGCCGAGCTACTCCTGCATTCAAGTCTGGTGACCGGGGTGGTTAGGCGGTCATGGACCATCCGACGATCTAGTTAGAATCACGATATCAAGTCAAGGCTCTCTAGGAAATTTGGCAATATGAATGCGTACCTCTTTCTCTAATTGGCCTTCATATTTATGTCCTTGACTGTGGCGTGATCAGGGCTGACTGAGAGCCATGATTGGGGTATGCTCTTTTTCTTATTAAGAATGTCATATCCTCTTGGATGGGTTGTCGAGGAGGGAGTTGGTGTGTAGTTCTCCCTTCTGTGTCATACAACTCGATCACCGCGAGGGGCACCCCAGCTCGACTTAACTGGGCGGGGGTCATGGCAGACCAGACGAAGATCACAGGTCAGTCAACTATCAAAGTTGGGCATATTAGTTGTCCCTTTTTTCCTGGTCGAGGCGAGGGTCGAGGACTAGGGGGAATGATCCTCTATGCTAGCTCGTGACAACACAGCACTTCCCGTTGGGCTCCCTGTCTTCTCGAGAAGTGTACTCCTTTATGATGATTAAAATGATAGCATCGTTTTCTGTTCCCCAATGTCTTTAGCAATTTTCTCATTAAGAAACCTTTTTCCGTGTCATTTCCCTAACCGTTCAAAATTGTACCTTTTTCTTCCTCTCTACTCCTCCTGTTCCTCTTACCCCTTGTCGTTTGCTACTCCGATCTGGATCCCTCTGCCTCATCGTCCTCTAGAAGGGCCTTTTCTCAAGCTTTTTTGCCTCCGATCTGGATCCCTCTGAACGGGTCACCTTTTTCTCCTCCCATCGACCACTAGACCAGTAGTCCCCAACTCCTTAGCACTTCACATTCCTTATACAGTTTCGCTTTGCTTATGAGCAAAGGTGGCTTAGCAAGAACTCTAACCCGACCACTGCACCTGCATTTTGACTTAGACTCCTCCGATTCCAACTCTTCTTCATCCACCAGTTTTGCAAATACAGTGGTCATTGACGCTGTCCCTTTGACGATGGTGGCTTCCTCTGACACCCTCACGGGGTAGCCCTTTGTCGCCGAGGCCCTTCGTCTTGTTCATACTGATTCTGACCTGGATAGGATATGAGTCGTTATTCAATCCCAAACTTTGTCCGTCTGAGAGTACCTAGTGGAATGAAAGGGCATGTGTCTACGTGGGAGGAGAGATTTGCCTCTATGAAAGTAATTTTCAATGCGGCTTGCATTTCCCTTTTTATCCTACCGTCAAGGTGATCTTTCATTTTGTAAACTTGTCCCCCAGTCAATTGATGTCGAATGCTTGGCGACTGCTGCTTTCCATGATCATTCTCTAGCATCATAGGAGTGAAGGTCGGAGGACTTTCATAGTGGTCGAGTTTCTCTATTGCTACTAGTCGAATGAGGCCTCCAAAATTGGTTGGTGGTATTTCCAAGCCCAAGGTGGACACAGGCTGATAAAAGGGATTCTTACCTCTAACAAAGGCTGGAAGGATTGTTTCTTCCATACCAGGGGAGAAGGTTGGGAGTTCGGTGTTGACGAGGTTTTACCCGAGCGACCTGTCTGAGTGGTCCAACTCTAGGATGGCCCTTCACCATTCAGTTTTGGCGTGGCTTCCTCTATCCCGTGTTCTAGCGAGACATTCATCGAGGAGCTGCGAATGAGTGGCCCATATTCTTACTCTGTGATGATGACCCCCTCATTGTTATACCTCTCCTCTCTTGGATCAAATCCGAGCGGTACGTTGCGGCCTTTTCTTTCTTTTTCTTGTATGCATCTCCTCAGTCCTCTTTTTGATTGTATGTCATGTTTCTGGCAATAGGTGTTTGTGTCCTGCCGAGGAAAATCGCCCCAAAGAGGTTGCATTCCTAGCTGGAGGCTAATGACCCTAATGCGCCCATTTCGCGTAGATTTGCCACAAAGAAGCCCAGTCAAGGAGCATTTGACCCAGTGCGTAATAACCCCAACCAGGGGCACTTGAATCGGTGCGTTGTGGGGCTAGGGGTTCCGGGGAGGCGTATGCCAGCCAGCCCCTTCACTGCCTCCGAAAGGGTTTGTCCCACTCGGCCCAGCTCCTTACAGATTCTGCGGGGGCAAGCCATCCTTGTCGACCGGTGGTGTTCCCCCCACGCAAATTCCTTCTACAGTTGTTATTCAGGATGACTTCCTCTTGGTCTCGTCTGCTTAGTGCAAAGGGAGAAGGACCGAGATTGTGGAGATTAGTTCTCCCATTTATGACCTGACCGACCCGCGGTTAGGGAGCCTAGTGCTGCTTGGATTAACCGTGGGCCTATGGCCGATCCTTGGGACTCTATTTATCCCTTAAAATTCTCCACCTCACTCCCAACATGCAATATTTTGCTGAATTCAGAAGCGCCCCATAGTCGTGTCCTAGCATTAGTTGGTGAGGAGGTGGACCTAATGAGAGAGGTTCATGCTGCGACTTTAGCCAAGAACATGTTCCTGGGCATATGTCGGGTAAGTGGTTTATTTCCTCTTCAACTGTCTGACCTATCATCCTTCCTTTGTTACCCTCGTGCTACCTTTTTTCTTATGTTTTATCCTTTTGTTTGTAGGCAGCTCAACAATGCTAATGAAAATCTTGTGACTGCTGAGCTCTCCGTGGACCAAGCCTTGGCTCAAGTCAGCCAGACTCATGAGGAGAGGGATGTCATGGTACCGAATTGGATGTTGCACGGGCCGCTCTAGAACAGGAAAGGAGTAAGTCTTTTGTGGCTGAGGATCGTGCCCACAAAGCAAAGGCTTGGGATAATTAGGTTGAAGTAGAGCAAAATTTCCTCCTGGAGCAGGTGGATAGAATGCGCAGCGCTGGCTCTTCTAATATTGAAGCGGATGCTCGGCTCACCATGGAGATGAATGATTAGCTTGTTGCCCAATTGAGGGTTCAAGAGCTGTAGGAGCAGCTCATGATGGCCAATGTATAGCTGGATTCAGCTCTTTAGGTTGCGGTGAGGACTTTCAAGGGGTCAAAGGAGTACCAAGCTACGTTGGCTTCTCTGTTTGACGTCGACTTCAGATGCATGCGGAGGAAGATAAAATGGGATTTCCCGAGCTCAACCTCTCCGTGTATCAATCGAATGATGACTCTGGCTCAGGTGAAGATTAGCCCAAGCGTTGTCATCATCATCATTTTTTTTATCTTTGTTCTTTTCTGGTGACCTTTTTTTCGTAAGCACCTTCATCTTGTAATCACTTTCTTTTGTAATCAAAGTGGCCTTTCACATTTATCTACAATGATTGCTCTTTTCTTTCTTCGATATCCTTCTTTGCTTTACCTTTACCTTAAGCTGAGTGGTCATTAAGTTGCCCCATGTCTCCTTCACGCGTGGGCATTGTCTCCATATGTGAAGGAAATATCTTTGTCCCCTTAGGACTATCTGGCCGACCTGTGTCCTTTTCTTGGCCTGGGGGGCTTTGGGGCTTGACCAACATCACTTGTCCCGCCGAGTTAATGAACCTTTTTGGGTCACTTTTGACCGGTCTCCTTATGCTGCCCGACATTGCTTTTTCTAACCTGATCGAAGACATCTTAGGTCGTGCTTGAGTGGTTTGTTGAACTTTGCACGGCTCGGAGACCTCTTGGGTTTGATCGGACCAATGTCGCTTTTATAGCCTGATCGAGAAACCTCTTGGGTTGTGCCCGACCAACGTTCTATACTCTACACAGCTTAAAAATCTCTTGGATTTGATCCGACTAGTGTCAATTTTATAGTCTGGTCGAGAAACCTCTTGGGTCATGCCCGATTGGCATTCCATACTCTGCACGGCTCGGAAACCTCTTGAGTTTGATTTTATCGGTGTCGACTTCATAACCTAATTGAGAACCTCTTAGGTCATGCTCAACCGGCGTTCGATACTTTACACGGCTCAGAAACCTCTTGAGCTCGATCAAACCGGTGTCAATTTCATAGCCTGATTGGGGTCGTGCCCGACCGGCGTTCCATACTCTTCATGGCTCAAAATCTTTTGGGTTTGATTCGACCGGTGTCAATTTTATAGCCTGATCAGAAAACCTCTTGGGTTGTGCCTGATCGGCGTTACATACTCTGCACGACTCGAAAACCTCTTAGGTTTGATTCGACTGGTGTTGATTTCATAGCCTAATCGGGAAACCTCTTGGGTTGTGCCCGACCGGCATTCCATACTCTACATGGCTCGGAAACCTCTAGGGTCTATTCTGACCAGTGTCGATTTTCTGATCATGTATGGATCTTCTACCCTGCGCGCTTTTTAGTCACGACAACAAACATTACAAAAATGGGCAATGTTCTTCATAATGCGAAGGAATACTTGAACTTTGCCAGTAAAATTAAAACAAGTTGGATTCTATTGATAGTACTTCCGTAGGTGTTCAGGATTCCAATTATGTTGTATGGGTTAGCCAGCAACAATGGATAGCTTGTAGACATCCGACCTAATTATCTCCTCTACTGTATATGGCCCATATCAATTTGGGCCGAACTTCCCATCCCCTGGCTTCTTTGTTGCCGTCATTACTTTCCATAGATCAATGTCTCCCAGTTGGAACGACCGGTGTTTAACCCATGCATCGTAGTGTATTTTCATCTTTTGCGATAGGATGCTACCCGAATGGTTGCTCTGCCTCTCTCTTCTCCCAACAGGTTTATTGTACGATTTCCTCATTCCTCATGGGGTTATACTTCTGAATACGATGGGCGAGGAGGCCTATTTCCACAACAATTACTGCTCCACTGCCGGACGTCAATTGAAAAGGTGTCCTCCCTGTCGGTGTCTGAACTTTACTGTGGTAGGCCCACAGGATGCTCGGGAGTTGCTCGAACCATATCCTTTTTTATCATTCTTAGTAGAGACATGTTGGTGACTTTGACCTGGCCGTTGGCTTGGGGGTGCCCTGGTGATGCGTATCTTACTTGGGTGCCGAACTGTCCAAAAAAATTCGTGAACATGTCAGTATTATCGAACTGTTTGCCATTATTCGTGATGATGGTGTGGGGAATCCCAAATCGACAAATGATTGACTTCGATACAAAGTCTTGTGCTACCTATTTAGTGATTTTGGCCACAAATGCTGCTTCCACCCATTAGGTGAAGTAAATGGCTATTATGGCAAACTTGTTTTGGCGGATTCCTAGGGGGAGGGGTCTGGTGATGTCTAGTCCCCACTGGGCAAACGACCAAGGGCTCTGGATGGATGTTAACTCCTCTGGGGGTAGATGATGGAGGTTAGAGAACCTATAACACTTGTCGCATTTTCACACGAACTCTTTGGCGTCCTTTTTCATGGTCGGCCAAAAACACCCCTCCCTTACTGCCTTATTGCTGAGGGCTCTGCCACCCGAATGATTTTCACAGATGCCTTCGTGAATTTTTTGCAAGACATATTTGCCCCTCTTGCTTGGAAAGGCACCTGAGGTACAACATAGAGTAGGCCTTCTTGTATAGGACTTCCTTGATCATCACGTATTAGTTGGATCGATATTTCACCTTCCTTGTTTCTACCTTGCCGTTTGGGAGTTCTCCATTCTTTAGGTAATGCATGATGGGGTCTGCCTAGATCATGCCTACTTGGATCATCTTCACTTTGTGCTAGAGATGGTCAATGCTTGGTTCTAAAAGGTATTCCACAGGTGGCCCGGACTTGAGGGTGCCCTCTAGGGCGCTACCTTGTCGGCCCAGTGTATCAACCCAAACATTTTAATCTCTTAGAATCCATACTATCTGTACCAGTTCAAAGGTCTTTTGGACCCGGTCTATTACTTCCTTGTACTATTGCATGCTATCTTCCTGAGCCTTTGATTCTCCCATGGTCTGGCCAACTACCAATTGCGAGACATAGCATACATGTACTTGCCTTGCCCAATACTCTGGCATAGGCATAACCCAATGAGGCCCGCTTCGTACTCCGCCTATTGTTAGTGGCCTTAAACTGGAAGCGAAGGGCGTATTCTAATGTGTCCCCTTGTTGAGAAGTGATCACTACTCCAGCCTCGCTGTTTTTTTGGCTGGCTGATTCGTCCACGTGAGCTATCCATAATTGGTTTGCGTGGGCCATGGTCATTGGGCCTTTCCTCTCCCTTGGCTGGACCGACAACTCTCCTCATCTCATCATATCCACTAGGAAGTCGGCCACTGCTTGCCCCTTGATCACCCTCCTTGGCTCATACCTAACGCTCCATTGACCATTCTGTTACCTCCCTAAGGTTTTGGACTTCTGCTATATTTGCTTTAAAGGTTGGTCGGTGAGAACTACTATGTTGTGGGCATAGAAGTATGGTTTGCGTCGTTGGACAACCACCACCAGTGAGAAGGCTAAGTGCTCAATTCTCGAATACCTGCTCTCTAGCCCTCTATAAGCACGACTAATGTAGTATATCGGTCTTGCATTCCCTCTTCCTCTCTTACTAGTGTCGTGCTAATAGCTCAGTCAGAAGCGGCTAGGTACAGGTATAAGTATAGGTATATGTATAGGTTTTTGCTTGGGACGGCCTGGGAAAGCAGTGGGGCTGAAGCCAAGTACTCTCTCAGCCAACAAAGGACCTCCTCATATTTCGAGGTCCATTTTGAAGGCTTTCCTTAAGGTTTTGAAGAAAGGAAGGCACTTGTCCGTTGCCCTGTAACAAACTTGTTCAGGGCTATCACCCGTCTAGTCAGGTATTGAACTTCCTTCACTGTCTTGGGGGACTGCATCTTGATTACCACTTATATCTTCTCCATATTAGTCTCAATCACTGTCCTATTGACCAGGAAACCCAAAAACTTCTCGGCAGCCACCCCAGAGGCACATTTGGCCGCCTTGAACTTCATCCCATATTCCCTCAACACTGTGAGTGTTTTATGCAGGTCGGCCAGATGTTAGGCGGCCTCTTTGCTTTTTGTTAGCATGTCGTCTACGCACACTTCCATATTTCTCCCAATCTGGCATATAAACATCCTATTGACGAGCTGTCGGTAGGTCGCCTCTACGATCTTTAGTCACTAGGGCATCGCTCGGTAGTAGAACAATCCTTGTTTAGTGATGAAGGATGTCTTCTCCCAGTTGGTGGAATTCATTTGGATTTGGTTGTACCCCGAGAAGACATCCATGAAGTTGAGTAACTCATTGCCTGATGTCGAGTCGACCAGCTGGTCAATCCTTGGCAATAGGTAGCTATCCTTTGGGCATTCCTTGTTCAGATTCGTGAAGTTTGCACACATCCTCCATTTCTTGTTCGATCTTCGGACCAAAATTAGGTTCGCCAGCCAGTTCGAGTATTGGACTTCTCGTATGAAGCCCACCTTCCCCAAATTTTCCACCTCCTCCTTTATTGCCATGCTTTTCTCACCGTGATACACCTTTGGTTTTTGTTTGTCTGGGCAACAACGTGGGTTCACATTCAGGTGGTGTGACATGACTCGCAGATTGATGTCGACCATGTCCTTATGGAACCATGGGAACACATCAGCGTTGTCCCTAAGGAACCAGATCATCTTGGCCTTCATGTCAAGAGAGAGCCCCCTTGATCTGGACCACCCAGTCCACTCTCCCTTCCTCTAGCTGCACCAACTCCAACGCCTCCGCCGCTCTTCGTGTTGCTCCTACTCCTTGTCTCGCACCTCTAGTGCGTCAATCAGCATCACCTCCTGAATGCCCTCCCATAAGGGATATCCTCGTGACGGTCCTTTATTGGGTAACTGTTGTGTTAACAATCGGTTCTGCTCCGTTAGCATGGCCACCAACTGAGCTAGATCTTGCACTTGCCCCTCTAGTGCATTTTCTTCTCGCGCGACTTTTGGACTAGGCCCGCCATTGGCATCGCCTAGCAGATTCCTCCTGGTGGAAGATTTGGGATTTGTCATCATCTCCGATGAGCTAGTTGAATTTGTATTTAGCGAGAACTGTTGTTCCCATAGATGGCACCAAACTGATGATACCGAAAAATAATGATCACTCTTTACCTGATATACCAAGCTGCTCCTGTACACAAGTCTGATGACCGGGGTGGTTGGCCGATCATGGACCCTCCGACGATCTAGTTAGAATCACGATACAAGGCCAAGGCTCTCCAGGAAATTTGGGAATATGAATGTGTACCTCTTTCTTTGATTGGCCTCTATATTTATGTCCTTGACTGTGGCGTGATTAGGGGCTGACTGAGAGCCGTGATTGTGGTGTGCTCTTTTATCCGTTAGGAAGGTCGTATCCTCTTGGATGGGTTTCCATGGAGAGAGCTTGCATACAGTTCTCCCTTCTACGCCATATGGGCTGACCGCCACGAGAGGCTCCCCTCGCTCGACTTAACTGAGCGAGGGTCATGGCTGACCAGACAAAGCTCACAGGTCGATTAGTTGTTAGAGCTGGGCATATCAAATATATATGTGTGTGTGTTTGTGTGTATTTTAAATATATATTTATAAAAATATATCGTAAGTATATATCTATATATACTTATATTATAAGTATATACATATATATACTCATAATATATCTTTATATATGTTTATAATATACTTATATTACAAGTATATAGAAAGGGGTGGGAAGGGACATTTTGGTCATTTATTAAGGCAACCTAGGGTGTGTTAGTTAGCCTTATGGGGGAGGGGTGAGCTTAACTAATGCAGTGTATGTTGTGTTAAATAGCCCGCGGGCTAATTAGCTCGACTCCAAAATTGTTTGCTAATCAGTGGGTTAGTGTGGGGCCAGCCTTAGTTAAGGCATGAGTTGACACCCCTTAAGGTGGCATCCAATCGGGGCCTATAATTGGATGGGCAAAGTGAAATGTGGATAGCTCTTTCGTAGATTTTTAGATAGGGTATATTACGCTAACTGATTACACATGATAATTGTACTTTGCTTTCGTAAAATATTAATTGATTCTCACTTTGGCCCTAAACTAAAAGTTGTTCCATGTTGAACCTTAAACTCTAACATGGATGCAATTGATGACTAATCCATTCATTCCTTTTTTTTTTGGTTTTTTTGATCGAAAGAAATATCCATTCAATGTTTTGGCTAGATATGTAGATTAGGAACTTCAAATGGGCCACGACCAGCTCAGTCGTTTGATAAATATAAAACGACTAACACTGTCCACCTCATAGATTGCCACATGATTCAAGTCTAATAAATCCAGCATTCGATCAAGGAAGAGAAGTCGGGTCATATGAGGTTATCGAAATCTTCCAAGAAGGTTTCTTATAGTGGAATGAAAGTCCCACAAGGAGGAAAAAGATATTTTTGTGTTATAGCTCATGAAGGGGTCATCAAGAGCTGCAACCAAAATACTAATCATTATAACCAAATGTGGGAGCTTAATAAATTTAGGTAACTAGACAGAGTTCGAGCTCATATTAATGAGCTGACCCGAGAAATGACACATGGACTACTAGCTTGGCACGTTTCTCATTGCCTATCCAATCATGTCTTTGTCGATCTACACACGATGGGCATTGTGAATGTTCCAATTCGACTTATGTGTCAAACTAGTCCACAATCAGGGATGACAAGTGTAGAAAATGCACGCGAGAGCATACATCAAAACACTCAACTAATTCTTATAAATAAAGGTGAAGACCCATGAGCAAAGGGATGGATCACTTGGAGCACTTATGCCAATTTGATTGGTTATAGCCACTTTCATGTACCAAGCTATTGTAAGCAATACTTTATATATATTTTTTCATATTTGTTTGCACTCGGCAGAATACCTATTCTACGTGCTTTCTCTCGTATCGGTACTTATTAATTATCGTCATCAAGCTCTCAAGTATTTGAATTCACAAAAAAAAAAAAATTTGAATCCAAAACATGCAAATTGGATTTCATTCATTCAAGGGTTTGCATTCTCATTGAAATAAAAATAGGGAAATTCCAAGATTGTGGCTGATGCACTTAGTCATCAAGTAGTACTACTAAACAACATGAGAATACAAGTTGTGGGATTTTGAGAAGATAAAAGATCAATACTATACCAAATTGCCCAATATTTTAGCCAAGTCTTAGAGAAGCATTCTAGCCATTGGTCGAGGTGTTTCTGATTAGTTGTTGTGCAAACAGGGATAGAGAAATTGGTGAAGCAAATCTGGGTTAACCCTCTTTCAACTCTAGCAAATGTTTGGGGGAGTCCCATAAATTCATACACCGCAATTGGCAACCATAGTGTGAAGTTGAAAAGTGAAAGTTAAGCAATACCACACGTTTCCAACTAGTCAAGCAATGTAGGCGCATGAAGGGAAGGGAAGTAGCCAAGGGAGAAGGTTCCGAATGAGGTCCGCCAACCCATTCCCATTGGGATCAATGTACCAACATGGGTTTTGAGACAGTTGGACTGAAAGAAGTGTTACTAGCACGATTAGACGAGGAGGATAGAGAACTATGTTGCCTCAAGAGGAAGATGGAGCATGGTTTTCACAAACATTCAAGTAAAGAATGTACACCCGGACTCACCTTGCATCACGTCACGTAATTCAATGATTCACATAAACTATGTCTTCAAGCTTGAATCCTATAACAAGGAATGCAACGTTTCAATAACTTATTTCTAGTTTTCAATTCCTAATAACAAAGTCATTCTAGACCTGGTACATTGACATTGCATGCCCAATTTATAGTTTCCAACGTTTCAATAACATTGTACACCCGCCTAATTCTTTAATCTGAGATATCTTAGTTAGTGGTTGGTGCAAGCTATCAAACCAATCAAAAAAGGATAGGTAGTTAAAAAAATAATATCGTGCTGAGGGAAAGAAGTTATTTAAGGAGATCAATGAGAAAGGTTTTATACCTAGTGAAACTACTTTAAAATGTTCCAGTCCAATCCTTACAAAACCAGGAAAGAAGGTTGATGCTATGAGGCTATTGTATGGATTGTACCAAAGAAAGACCATGTAAAAAATTAACACAATCCGTTGTTTTTTTTTTTTGTATATTCTAATTTGTATGAACATGGTTTATTTTTTATGAATTTTATGAAGACAAGTACAAAGTTAGCAAATCTAAATAAATTTTACTAACAAGAAATTTAACCATTCGAGCATGATAGTGAACTTATCTTTTGGAGTCATACGAAGTGTTGATGTTGTGATTGTTCTCGTTGCATTGAACTTTTATTGTTTGAAATTCATCGATCTTGGATCTTAAAATATCATCGCTTTTGTAATTTTTTTTGTGAGAATCGATTGTTCTTATAGACAGCGCCAACTAATGATACAATTGTTAACCCTTTTGAGGCAGAGCTTTCAATTGTTCATCTAATCCTCTGAATGATTCAAGCCGAGAGAAAATATTGCAAAAATACCAAGGACATCAGTGTGGTGTCAATCAATACCCATTCGATGCCTAAGTCAGTCGATATTGCCGATAAATAGATAATGGAGAACTGTAGTTTTCGAGAAAGCAAGTCTCACACATTGGAGAATAAAATAGGTCTTTTTATGTAAGCCTTAGGGATATAGATTGGGCTAACACGTGGCGTAGTCAATAAGCTTAGTTATCTCATTCCTTTCTTGTCACGCCCCGACTTCTTAGAACGTTAAAAAAACTTTTAATCATTTAAAGTAAGTTTAAAACACAATTGCAAATGCTTAATTAAGAACAAAACATAAGTGCAACAGTTCAACAAAAATTACGAAAATGCCCTTTATAGATTACAATGTGATATCAAAACATAAACATAGATAAGGATATATAATCCAAGTGTTGTTGTAGCTGTTAGCATCAAGTCCAACTCTTCTAGCCGGCTTGCTCATCCTTTTGCTCTTCTAAAATTGCTCAACGAGTAATGAAATTGGGTAAAAATTCATACCCAAACAACAAATCCAAGATGTGAACAATATGATAGATAAATGAACTAAATAAGTAAACAAAATATAATCAGTAGAATTAACACACATATGAATCTTACATTTAAGTTTCTGTGATTCTCCACCTTGGAATCCAATCTTACCCTTTAGTACTAATATAGGCGATTGGTTAATATTGACTAGTCTTTACCTACCCTGGGCCCGTAAGTTGAGGTTATGTACCCGACTAAATACCGACCCGACAAGGCAGGGACTTCTACCGTCCACATAGGACAATACCTACTTCACCCTATCTAGATCCCACGAACGTAGCTTTACTAGGTACAATCACAATGACCCTTAATCTCTTCTCCTTATTGGTTCAAGAATGTGCAAGACATTGACCGTCACTCCCTTCGGGTCTGGAGCTACCATTGCAGATATCCCCAAAGTCACCTCCAACCATCTCTAGCTACTCCTAGTTGGTGTCCTTATAAACAAAATAAACTTGGGACAATGCCCAGATAATAACGACAAATTCACCATGGGCCATCCAAAACCAATTTACATTATTTCATTAACGAATCACTTACTTGTCTTTACACACGAACTTCTTTATAATGTATGCCGGACATCCTCCACTGCCATGTCACAACGACATTCAATCTAGTGTCCCTAATGTATGAGTCTTCATTTCCCACACATTCAAGTAACGATAATATTTCAAAAAATTGGGCAACGTAACGTTTATAAATAAGACCAATTATAATTTTCAACAAAACATAATTACGCTAGTGATTACCAATAATAACAATTTCCTTCTAGAATCTCAACAACATAATTATCACAAAGTATGATCGGGTCGGGTTGGCAATCATGCTCTCACCTTTTCCATGGGAATTCGTAGACATCATAATGGTATAAAAAGTGTATGCATGTGTAGTGTGCTAGGATAATTTTTTTTATCGTTTGGCCAAAACTTGGGTTAAAAAATATTATGCGATTAAACTACCAAATTCCGCGATTAGAAAATAAACTACGCGATTAAACTACCAAATTGATCAATTCAAAATTGAATGTATGAATTTTCTACCTTAAACCGTGATTCCGGCTAAAATTGGTGGTCGATTGGTGGTGTCCCGGCCTCTCTTTGCTATGGCAGTAACCAATCCATCTCTCTCAAGACCACTGTTTCTCTCTCAATAATCAGAACACCCAAATGTCTCTCTCTGTTGACAGAATGGCGTGGGATGAAGTATGGACCATGACTGCCTTTTATAGGCTCACAGTGCATTGATGCTTCCCGGATTTCAAAAGGTAGCAAAAAACAAGAAGATAAATTTTGAAGAAACCATAACTCTCGAGTAATCCCAAGCTTCACTGAACGTTAAAAAAAAAAAACAATAGGATAGGCTTTGGAAAATCTAGGAGACATTGAAGCATTCTTGAGGTGTTAACATGGAATCTAGAGGATAAATGGGGTAGGTTCACAACTTAGTCACCAAGTGATCACTACATTGATGTACCCCACGAGACAAATGAGCTTAGAATTTGAGAAAATACTGTAATATTTGTTGACTCCATACCTTATCAAGTGGTCTTAAAATCCTAGCCATACAGTGTGCCTACTCATGATTAAATATAAAAACAAAAATGTATTATGAATATTCACAATCAATAATTACCAAAATAATTACGATAAAGTGAATTTAAAAAAATTAAATTGTTAATTTCTTATTATTAAAAGTATTGAGTTTTTTAGAGTTTGTATTGACTTAAGAATGATAATTCTCTTTCCATAAAAATTAATGCGGTTCAAGATAAATTTTTCTGCGTATATGATATAAGAGGCCCGGGTCCGACAGTGAGTTAGTTTCTTATGTCGTTATGGTTATGTACAATTATAGTCGGTTATTATTTTCATCCTCAGCGGTGAGTATTAATCGGGAAATGTATATAACTCGTAAATAAAAACAAAAGAAAACAAATGAAGTAGAATTAGAATTAGATCATAAGCTATGATTTTAGGTAAGATGGAAAATTATGCTGCCTATAGAATTAGAATTAGAATTAGGATCCTTGTGTAAATAAACCTCTAATTGGTTAATTTTCTCGGTCCACATCGTATATAAAATTCTCATATGCCGTTTTGGTTCACTGCTTGGAAGCAACCTCTCTTTATTTCAACGCAGATAGACAGAGAGCGGGCAGCCGGGAAATAATGGGGCATAAGTATGAGCAGTTCAAAGGCCAACCGAGACTCCCACAGTTCGCGATCCCGAAACGTTACGAAATCAAGCTCAAACCGGACCTCGCCAGTTGCAAGTTCGCTGGTCTCGTCGAAATCTACGTTGACGTTGTAGCCGACACCAAAATCATCGTCCTCAATGCCTCCGATCTCACCGTTGGCCGAAACTGCGTGCGCTTCACAGATCAGAGCGGCTCCAAGGTATCACCCAATCTGATTTATTATGTGCTTTTTCTTTTGATAACTAATTTCGACTAATTTCTGAGAACCAATTTTACGGTCCACTCTGGCGCCGCATACTAACTTATGGGTCAGTGGGTCACTTGGTCCATTAAATGTAAGAACCGCTATTAAGTTTTTATGTATGCATAGATCTTGAATGAACATTTTGATTTGATCAAAATAAGTAAAAATACATATAGAAGTACAACTTGGGCATCATTCTCTGGTAATTTTTGTATATGAAACTATCATTACTAATTTATAGAAAATTAGTGAGCCATCTACCATGTTTTTTTTGTTAGATCGAGAATATTACAATAATCACAAATAAATATATATGTTGATAATTTTGCTTGATAAAGGTTTCGGTTACTGCCGCTTATAATAGAAATCGGGGTAGTTTTGTCTAGGAAACAAGAACAGAACTTGGAATATGTGTGCATAGAAAAGTAAAAAAGAGAAGAAAAAGAGAAAGAAAGCAACGCGTCACTCTCACAAGAGTGATGCAATTTCAGCAAGCGCAGTACCCCCAATTCACAAATTCCTCAAGTCTTGTTACTCAATTCAATATTCCACTCAATCCTACTTCCAGGACGATAGATTACATATCACTTTATTATCAATGCAAAAAACTATTTGAATTCCTAGGATGCTTATGTTGAACCTACCAACGTTTGGATGTAATGAACTAAAAATGTGTGTAATGCATACATCGAATCTACAAACATTTTATTTACCAAAGATGCAATGAATGAACATGTGTTTTATTGTATTGAAATGCAGTGAATCTAACTTCTAGATTCACGATGACCCTTGAATACCAATCGGTTTCATGAACTGAATCTTTTAAAATTCCCAAGATACCCTAGTCCATCATACATTTTGGACCAAAAAGCTTCTTGATGTTCGTAGTTTTTGGTTTAGGCTTCCAAAGCTTATGAAAATTATCTAGCCATTCCGTAGCTAATTCATCAATTCCCCTGTGCTGAAAAGAACTTGACTTTGGTGAGTTAGGTACCACGATCCCACAACCATGTGCGGCCAAGAGTACGTGACACATCTTGAGTCACATTATGGTCTCTTTAAGACTCCCAATGGTAAAGGTGAAGCCAAACAAGACATCGTCACTCAACCTCTCTTACTTTGTATTAGTAATCTAATAGCATGATATGGTTTTGGATGTGGTTCATCCTTTAACCCTAATCTTCTGACCACTTCCTAGGCCCCAACATTATTGCAACTTCTGGTATCAATGATTAAGGAACAATGACTTGTATTGGATAAAAGAGCTTCCTTGTGGCTTGTCACTCACCTTACTGTGACCTCTGTCAACGATAGTCCTTTCACTTCAAGTCATACTTTCAGTTGAAGCTTTCTCATTGCTGTTCTTTTTTAGTTCTTCCACTTGGTAGGCCACTTGACAACATTTGCCATGGTATAAAGTCAACTAGCACCTAATCCATGAGAGATCTCTGTATTCAACTATGTTGATATAGCGAAGTCATCGCTAATGAAATTCAGATTTGGTAGCCAAGCCCTAGAATTAACCAGTGTTCTCTTAAATAGACGTAATCCTTGCATCAGGTGTGAACTGTAGCTAAACACGTTGTTTGCAATTCACTAGTACAAAGTATCAAGTCATTGCCCTTTTCATGTCTTTAGTTAGTAGCATTATATGTATATTGGTATTTGCGCACCAAACTCTAGTTGTTCCCTTCAACTTGGACTCGACAATGGAGAGTATCCACTCATTGTTAATATGGCACCACTTAAAAACCTTTCTAGGCTATGTAGCTAATCAAGGAATGCTTTTGAATTGTTGTTGTCGTGAAAATCTCCAACTTTTAGTTTGGCACCTCATTCAATCTCAACTAATCAATGATCTTCTTGTTGCCGATTGGGCGGTGGTGGAGGACGAACTTGCCCAATAGTTCGTTGCAGGAAGATACTTGGTCGTTTGAACCACCAAACACTTGAGCAATGTCCCATATAAAGACTTTTGTCCGTGACAAAAGTTGTCAGTCTCTTTACAGACGCTTGTATCTCCTGAATTCTACTCTATATGGAAGCAACATTAGTTTTTAACATGTCGATGTCGCTCATTAATGTTGCCATATCACTAGTTAGGGTGGCAATACCACACTTTGTAGCCTGAAGGTCTTTGGAAAGAGCGTTAATCTTGGAATTTACTTTGTTAGCCGTCACCAATGTCAGGATGCGTGATTGAGATCTGATACCAAACTAATGTTGGATGGGTTTAGGACACTTCCATTACTGCCGCTTGCAATAGGAACCATGGTGGTTTTGTCCAAGAAACAAGAACAAAAGTTGAATATGTGCGCATAGACGTAAGAGAAGAGAGCGAGAGGGAAAGAGATGCTTCACTCTTGCAAGAATTAGGCCATTTTACAAAGGACTGCAATCCAATTGACAAAGAACACAGTCTTGTTACTCAATTTAGTGTTCAACTCAATTTACTTCCAAAACAAAAGATTACCTCACAATTTACAATCCATGCAAAAAACTATTTGAATTCCTATGAGTCTAAGTGAACCTAGATTGAAATGCATACATTGAATAAAGCTTATATTGAACCTACCAACGAGTAGATGCAATGAAGTAAAAATTTGTATAATGCATACATCAGACCTAGTAATTAAATGCAATGGACGAAGATTTCTTTTGATGTATCTAAATGCATTGAATCTACCTTCTAGATTAACAATGACCTTTGACTAACCATTGGTAATTGAATTGGACCTTTTGAAATTCTCAAAATGCCGTAGTCCATCAAATCACCATGGACATTTGGTTTTGGACCAAAAATTAGTTTTGATGTTTGTAGTTTTTGGTTTAGGCTTCCAAAGTGTACCAAAATTATCTAGTCATTCGTTAGCTACTTCATCCAATAGGCTTACCTTTTGTCGGTTTGTGAATTTTTTTTGGGTGTGATCCACTGGACAAAAGTCCTGAAGTAGCCACTACTAGAGGGGACCAATATGAATTGTTATGTAAAAGCATAATTGTGTGTTTGGTTCTTTAGTAGTTCAAAATGTGGGTTTTTAATAGTTATTGGAGGCTTTGGAGGTGGAACTATTCGAAAAGGATGAGATCATGGTGGTAGAGTTTTCTGAGAATCTCCCACTTGGAGTTGGGGTTTTGTGCATTGACTATGAAGGAACCCTCAATGACAAAATGAAAGGCTTCTACAGAAGGTAAAAACCATCTTTCCCTTATCTATTTGTGTGTACACACACACACTCACACACATATACATACATACATATATATGCACACACATATATACGTATGGATATTTTTATTTATCTAGTGTTATTATATGTGCACATGCGTCGTTTTGCATGGTACCATGACATCATTCTAATACCAAAGTCCAGAACCTGAATTCTTTCATTGTGATATTTGTGAGTTTGTGTTTTTTGAAAGTAGAGACAAAGTTCTTGAGTACTTTTTATGAGATTGCAACTGCTGTTAACTTGCTAAGAAGCTATGATGAGTTTCTTGCATCACTTGAATCATGTTATATTTGTTGATTTTGTTAGATTGCCCCACAATCGGTCGTCCTAATTTGTTTAGTTTTATATCTAAAATCACGGGTAACTATTTGATACTTGCTGAATGTTTTCATGGAATTTGTTCAATCTTTGTTTGTCTTATTTAGCCATGAATTTGCGTCATACCTCTCGACACGTTTTTTGATAGCTTTAGATTTTTCACAACATTATAACACTTTTTGTGGTGTTGTTAATGACACGGACCTTTGTATTGTCTTGTCTGCTTTCTATTTTCTTATATCAAGGATTAGTCCACATGGTAGTTGACAATTTAGTCATTATAATATTCAAACTTCTTATTTTCACAGTGCATGTTGCTTGCAGGTGATTGCCACCTCTATAGAAATTGGGTCAATGATACCTTGGTGCATACACATTTGCACGCACAGAGACAAGGATTTATGGTTTATTTTATGTTGAATTGCTTGAGTTTTTGTGTCCATTTATTCTATGTTATTGTTCCTATTTAGTACCTATGAGCATAATGGGGAGAAGAAGAACATGGCAGTGACCCAATTTGAACCAGCTGATGCTAGGCGGTGCTTTCCATGTTGGGATGAACCTGCTTGTAAGGTGCCAATTCCTCAATACTCTCTTATTGCGCATGTGTGAGCATTTCTTGATGGATAAATCCAGAGAAAAAAGTCATTTCCTTCTTTTGCACAAATGTTATTTATTTAAATTCATAGCTAGAAACTAGGTAGCTTACTTCTCCCTTGCATGATGACTCTCTCTCTCTCGCTTATTGTTTACACCAAGCATGACATAATTGATTTGAGGAACCACACTCCAACGATCATCGCTACTCGCAACTGTTTTTCTTCTATAAAGCTAATAGAACAAAAAGACAGTATATAGGTCAAAGTCAGTGTATAAAGCTAATTGAACAAAAAGACAGTGTATAAAGCTAATAGAACAAAAAGACAGTGTATATTTCAAATAGAGAGAACATGAGTTGAATTGTTAAAGGATGTGGGATATTCCACTTCTACAAATTGAATTCATGATCCACACTCCTTTATGCTAAGCCTTTGGGAAATGTAGACGTGAACATAGTTTGAGGACAATAGAAAGGTCAAAATGTTTCCTCTTTCACCTCAAGTGTTTGCATCTATAGCAAAATGAAGTAAATGTTGTAATAGGTTCCCTTAATATTTTTATCACTTGTTGCCCAGGCCACATTCAAGATGACATTGCAAGTGCCAACTGAGCTTATAGCTCTTTCCAATATGCCAGTTTTTGAAGAAAAAATGGATGGGGTTACTAAGACTGTTCACTATGAGGAATCACCGATCATGTCTACATATTTGGTAGCAGTTGTCATTGGTTTGTTTGATTATGTGGAAGATCATACATCTGATGGTATGATACTCCATTTTTCAGTGTTTCTCTTGAAGAGTGTATTGCAAATTATAGTCCTTAGTGTAACATTGCTAGTGCACAGGTATCAAAGTTCGGGTTTACTGCCAAGTTGGTAAGGAAAGTCAAGGGAAATTTGCTTTACATGTTGCTGTCAAGACACTCGACCTTTATAAAAAGTATGTTCCATGTGTTGTTTATTACACCAAAAGTAGTTATTCATTTGATATAAGCCTTATCTAATAAAGTGGGAATTCACGTCGTTACTAGTTTTGCATTAGTATTTGTGGGTTTAAGGGATAAGAGCAGAGTTGAGTTAGTCGTTCAGGAATATAGAGGGCACTACAATGGCTCAAGAATGCCAGAGGTGAAGGGGAGAGCTCAGGACAGCCATAGAGAGGGAGAGCAAGAGAGGGGGAGGGCAAATCGGGCTACTAGAGTTGGTTAGTTTCCTCATTGGTGGAGCAGAATGGAAGTTGACAGGGTTTTTCTTTGGAGTCTTATGAAATTTGCGATTTTGTATCACGAGACTCTAGAGATGGTTTAGATGGTATGTGGAGGCCCATATCATAGGCAGCTGGTAGCTACAATACGGGCTCCTAGGTGTTAGGTGGTGGTTGTGATATATCTTTTGATATGTCAGGTGGTTAATGCTCCTTGTCGCTCTATTATGGTCAAGATGGAGCTATCCTTGAGGAGAATGAGCCTTGGCAAATTCTGTTGCTCTAGTCTCCATATCATATGGCTTCTATGGTCATGAGCAAGACACCTAGGCCCCATTCTTGGTAGGGTGTTGTTGGGGTCACCGTTGATAGTTTATTGTGAGCTTGTGGAGCTTTGAATGTTTAGGGATTAGGCAACGCTTAATTGAGATTAATCCTTGGAGACAAGCTCGCTCATTTAGGAGATGAACAAGCTCAATTGGATGTGAGGTACCTAGGTGACCTCAGTTGTTACTAGGACATGTAAATTCCTCTAGCCGTATCTTCTGGTGCAGAACCTCTGGGTACCCTCAATTTTTTTACTGCACTGCAATATTAAGTTACTCTGTTATTTACTTTTGGGGTGCTTTGCTGCGGTCTGCATATATGCAATTTTTTATTTAAAATTTGAAGTTCTGAAGGTACTTTGCTGAGCCATATTCACTACCCAAATTGGACATGGTTGCAATCCCTGATTTTGCTGCTGGAGCCATGGAGAATTATGGTCTAGTTACTTATCGTGAAACGGCTTTGCTGTATGATCATAAACACTCTGCTGCTGCTAATAAGCAAAGGGTATTGTTCATTTCTGAAAGTAATTTGGATTGGTGATGTTGTTAGCCCATTTGACATGCATTCATTTTGGCTTTACAATGTCATTGGCTTAGGTTGCTACTGTTGTGGCCCATGAACTTGCACACCAATGGTTTGGCAACCTGGTGACAATGGAATGGTGGACTCATCTTTGGCTAAATGAGGGCTTTGCAACATGGGTATTTTTCTTTGATTCAGTGTGTATTTTTATTGGCTTATTACTGCAATTGGTAAGTCAGGTATAAATGGCTTTTTTGGTCAGGTGAGCTATTTAGCAACTGATAGCTTGTTCCCAGAATGGAAAATTTGGACACAGTTTCTTGACGAAAGTACTGAGGGTCTTCGGTTAGATGGGCTTGCAGAATCGCATCCCATTGAGGCATGGTTTCTACTCCGGGACAGCATTGTTCCTTCTTAGAACTTATTCTTCAGATTTCTGTGTATTCCAAAGCTTGATATGGAGCATAGTTTTCTTTTCAGGTGGAGATTAATCATGCATGCGAGATTGATGAAATATTTGATGCAATTAGCTATAAGAAAGGTGCATCTCTTATCCGCATGCTGCAAAGCTATCTTGGTCCTGAACGCTTTCAGGTTTGTACTTCAGTTACTTTGCCTTTGTGCTTAATGTTTTCATGTGGGTCCTTTAGTTGGTACTCTTCTGTTTCGCTTTCGTAGGATAAACATGTTGAAGGAGCTCTATTTTTCACTCATTCTCTTCTCTCTCGCTCTACTTTTGCTCTTATCTTCTGCCTTCTCTATTGATCAGTTCTTCTTTCTTGTCCTTCCTGTTCCATCTCTACCTCAACATATCACTAAATAAGTCAGCATGCAGTATTTGCCTCATGTTCCAGGAAGATTCGTGAGAGTTGGCCATGTTCGCACTTTTCTCATTAGTATTTACCTTCGCTTTGTGCAAACATTTTCAGACAAACTGTTTGGCTATTCTTTGTATGCAAAGGTTTGGCAACATCAAGGATTGGGTGCTGAGGGACCTACCTGCAACTTACTTGGATACCCATGTTAATGCGACTTTGGTGATCAGTTAGTTTTATGCATCTTCAGAAGCTGGTTGATGGATGTCTGATCAGGACAGATATGTCACATGTTAGAAGTCTTATGTGATTAGGAACTCCAATTAGATTAGAATTAGGATATGTTTCCCTATGTAAAATAGAAGTAGAATTAGTTAGAGATCTAGTCAAATTAGGATTCGTTTTAATTGTATAAATAGTATGTTTGATGAATAGAAATTTATTCTGGATTATTAATTTTAACATGGTATCAGAGCGGGACGAAAAACCCTAAGCCGTCACCCACCACCATCATCGCCGGAATTTACCGGCCACCGTGGTTGTATTCGTTTTTTTCCTTTGTGATTGAAACATTGTCGCTCTACCATATCACCGCCACCCATCACACTCCAACTGCCCAGCTTTTGCAGGCGGCAACCGCCCAGTCCGGCAGTTCCGGTATTTTTTTCGGTCAGCACTGTTCATCATTCATCACGCGGGTACTGTTCATTGCACGTGCACTGTTCACGCGTGGGTACTGTTCACGAGCGAGTACTGTTCATTGCGTGCATTGTTCATGAGCGGGAACTTCACAGCGCGCACTGGTCACGCGAACTGTTGCTGTTTCTGCGCGTTTCTGCTCAATTTCTACGCAATTTTTGCTCACTTTTTGAGCGTTTCTACGCCGTTTTTGCACTGTTTACTCCGCTGTTTTTGCTTTTTTTTTTGGTTGTGCGATCTGCTGGTTGAAATTTGCTATTTTCTGGGAGCTATTGTTCTTTGCTTGCATTCTCAGTTTGTTTAATCGCTATTTTTTTTCAGTTTGTTGTTGGGTATCCCTCTTCTGCATTGCAGTATGGTTAGTACCAGACAAACCAGTGGGCCTATTGATCGTGGGTCCATCCGGTGCGATTATTGCCATAATACCGGCTATACCATGAATTTTTGTTGGAAGTTACATGGTCGCTCCTCTTGTGGGCGCGAGAGCGAAGTTGGTAGTCGTGGTCATGGTTCCAGGCATTCTGATCGTGTTGGTGATTTTTCCCAGGAAGAAATACACGCTCTCCGGCTCCTTATAGCTCAGGTTGATTCTCCATCTGCCATAGCTTCCGTTTCCGCAGCATCCTCTGCTTCATCTCATTTTGCTCATAGATATCCCAACACGTGCATTTACTGCTGTTCAGCTGTTCCTTGGATTATAGATATCGGAGCTTCCGATCATACGACAGGTTGTTCCTCTGTGTTTGATTCTTGCTTTGCCTGTTCTGGTAAGGATAAGGTTAGAATAGCCGATGGGTCATTCTCTGCTATTGCAGGGAAGAGTTCCGTTCGCTATTATTCCTCTTTGTTTCTCTCTTCAGTTTTACATATTCCAAATTTTTTCACTAATCTCCCGTCTGTTAGTAGTTTTACTCGTTCTGCAAATTGTTCTGTAACTTTTTTTCCTACTCATTGTATTTTTCAGGGACTAGATACGGGAAAGGTAATTAGCAGTGGTAAAGCACATGGTGGCCTCTATTTTTTGGACTCTGCCCCTTGTCCATCTCATTCACCCATGTCATGTGATCTAGCTCTGCAAGCAGATGTGAGTTCAGCTCATTCTATGTTACATCAGTGGCACTGTAGATTTGGTCATCCTCTTTTGGAATCTTAGAGAAACTGTTTCCTAGTTTAGTTAAACATTGTTCTTGGAGTCAGTTTTTTTGTGAAGCCTGTGAGTTTGGGAAATATAAACGTACTTTTTATCCACCTATTAATAAAAGGAGTAATTGTTCGTTTGAGGTTATCCATTTTGATGTTTGGGGTCCTTCCCTTATTCCATCTTTCAAAGGTTATCGGTGGTTTGTCACCTTTATTGACTGTTATTCTCGTGTCATTTGGGTTTTTTCATGCTATGGTACGCACTCAGTTTGATAAGCCGATTAAAATTCTCCGTAGTGACAATGACACTGAGTATGTAAATAGGATTTTTCTAGCCTTCCTAGATGAAAATGATATTCTTTTTCAGACGACTTGTGTTGACACTCCACAACAAAATGGCATCTTGCTGAGGTCGCTCGCTCTCTTTTATTTACTATGAATGTTCCTAGATTTTTATGGGGTGAAGCCATTTTAACTGTCACTTACCTTATAAACCGCTTACCATCCAGTGTTCTTCTCTTCAAAACTCCTTTAGAGTGTCTTCCTAGCAGCTTCCGTATCACAACACTTCCTCCACGGGTTTTTGGTTGTGTGTTTTGTTCATGCTCATCATCCCTCAGGTGGCAAGTTAGGTCCTAAAGCTCACAAATGCATTTTCATTGGGTAATCTTCTACCCAGAAGGGCTACAAATGCTATGAGCCTTCCTTTAAAAAATTTTATGTCTCTATGGATGTCATTTTTTGGGAGTCCGAGTCATTTTACTCTCCCTCCCTTTCATCTCTTCAGGGGAAGTCTAGGCAAGAAGAGATGTCTACCTGGTATAATCCCATTGAGGGAGAGCCACTGTGCTGTAACCATTGTGCTATAACCATAGTGACCATAATGAGGGGGAACCTATATCTGACCATAATGAGGGGGAGCCTATATTTGCAGAAGGAGCAGGAACACATAACATTGATGGTGATATGGGAGAACGGATACACCGACTACAAACGGCGAACTTAAAAACATACACTAGCCGAAAGAAAAGAAAGTACTCATGTGTGATACTACCTTGTCCATCACAATCACCTATTCCAGTTCCAGATTCCTTTGCAGACCTATCTGGTAATGAATCTTCTCTCATTGAAACTCCCTCTATTAATTCTAACAATGATACTGATAATTTTCATATTGCTCTTCGAAAAGGTGTTAGGTCATGTACTCA
>JABCMJ010022116.1:0-18436 GCA_014822125.1 Arbutus unedo | reverse complement strand
TTTACTCTTTCCTTTAACGTTCCTCAATGTCTCTACATATTATTCAGATACAATGCACACTCTGACATCCTCCGCTGCCATGTCACAAGCGGCATCCGGTCCAGTGTCCCTAACGTATGACTCTAGATTTTTTCACATTCAAATACAGTACTAAGTTTTGAAAATAAAATCGACAACATCACGGTTAACCATAATTCCAACATGACATTATTACGTCAAAAATTCCATCGACAACATAATCTTTTCCTTTTAGAATCTCAACAACATCACTAAATTATTTAAACAACATAACAACATAATAAAATATGATTGGGTTGGCATTCTTGCTCTCACGAGATCCCATGAAAATTCGTGGACATTATAGCACATTAAAAAATGTATGTCTGTGCAAGTGTTGTGTAATTGGGACAAGATTTAATCATTTGAGCCGTGATCCGATAAAAAAATATACAATTCCTCTAAAAAATACACATAATATCTACAAATTGCACAAAACTAGGGTTGCAAGGTATGTGTTTCTACCTCAACTAGTGATTCTGGTGAAGATCGGCAGTCGGAGTAGCGACTAGAGACTTCGGTAGTAGCTTTTTCCTCTCTAACTTCTCTCTCACTCTCACTCTAATTCTAATACCTCTCTAATTTCACTGTTTTTTTCCCTTGGTTGCGCGTGGAAATAGAATGGAAAGTATGGGTCTATATATAGGGAGTTAATAGTATGAGATGGCATTTATTTGTCTTGGAAAACAAAGCACCATTTGGAATATCAAAGCATTAAGAGATTTAATAGGTTGGCTCACTTACTGCAAGAAATGAACGTGACCAAGAAAATGAATTGGAAAATCTTAATTAGGCCATTTAGTATAGAAAAAAAGTTATTAGGTTAGAGTTTTGGAAAGGTTTCAAGAATTCAAGGAGTCATATGATATGATGCTGAGTATAAATGTGAAAAAAAAAAAAACAATGAACTAGACAGCTTTGTTCAAGGCAACTTAGAATAGGATTTAGGAATTCAAAGGGATTATGAAAGAAATCAAGAGGTTTAATAAAAGCAATAATTCTAGAACAATTCTTTTTTTTAAAAATATTGAGTACAACACGATTACTCCCCTCACGCATGCACTTGCGTCCCAAACTAATCGTTCGACAAACTAATATAATAATATTAAGAATAATAATAATAATAATAATAATAATAATAATAATAATAATAATAATAACAATAATAATAATTAATGACAAAAACAATTATAAGAATTTTTTTTTAAAAAAGTGTCAGGTTATTACAACCTATTCCCCTTAAAGAATTTCGTCTCTGAAATTCCACGAAACGTTATGGATCAAAAACTAAGAATGAGTTATTCGTAGCGTGCGCTTCTATTCCCAAAGCTTCGTCGATGCTATGACATCATGAGTTTGTAGTCTGACATCTCGTTGTAGCTTGATTGTGCCACCAACTCTGTGTGTGGTGGTAGTCCAAGTAGTTTTTTTTCTTTAAGAAACATGTCTGCATACTTGCACCCTATACAAGAAACCCGAATACATATAGTATGTGTCTCTTGTGAGGCAGTCGAAAGTAGTCATATTTTACAATAATCATCTTAGAACACATAATGAGATAATCCAAAAGCTGGAATCCTCAAAGATTAAGTAAGTACACGCTTTTTCGAGTTTCGAAATAAGAGTCAAATTTATGGGTTCAAGGTTTGACTGAATGGTTGACGTCAAGTTCAATTTGAGGTGAACCTAATGAATATGAAATGAGGAGTTATATGACAATATCTAAGAATCGAAGATTGATTAACCAATTGCAATAAATGGATATTCCGGTTCGAAAGGTCATAGAATTTATAAAAGTTCACATGACAGATGTAACTGGGCGTCAGCAAGAACAAAGTTTTGAAAAAAAAAAAATACGAAGTCAAATAATAAAAAAAACTAACTTAGATGTTCATCCTGAAATTACGTTAGCTAGACGCGTTTCAAGTGAAACATCAGAATTTAGTTTTTTTCTAGTAAAGATGTCAAAGAACAAAATCATAACAACATAAACCAATGAGATTTTGAAAGGTAAAATCTCAACAACTCATGAGAGTTTAGAATAAAATCATTTTGAAGGTACAAATTGCAAAAGAATAGAAGTGCCGCAAGGCATATGTGAGCATTTCGAAAATCACACTCATGTCGGATTTACAAATTCAATGTTTTTGAAGAATGGAAAGGTGCTCTGGTTGTGGTATCCAATATATACAAATATGCAAACTAGAGTTTCATAGAATAAAGCAAAGATATAACTTTAGCACTCGAATAAATTTTGAGATCAACGAATATGTTAGAGAATACGTTGCTCAAGAAAAAAGATCGCCATGAGAACGAAGGGTTTGAGAACACGAGACTTCAACAATCAAAGTCAAGTTGAATTTGAAGTTAGAGATTGCCAAGAGTGTTGAGTCATTGCGAGATGATATTGATTGAATACATTTGAAAAGTTTGTCAAAAATCCAACCAACATGATTTAGAGCATTAAAAGATGGGCAAGAACAAATTAACATAGAGTGGAGAGTTCGGAAAGATTGAAACAAATCAATCTCATAGAAAAATGATAAGCAAATAATCATTTAGTACGAATTGTGAGAAGATAAACAAGGTAAGCATTTGAAAAGAGAACACAAATTGTGAAATTCAAAAAAAAATATGTACAATTTGTAGATTTCGAAGGGATGGAGAAGATAAACGAAATACTATAGCTAATCGGGTGAACACAGACTATGACGATAATACTATTTTCTGTCCCCCTTAGAGAAGCAGCCTCCAAAGAATAATCTTTCACTGTCTCTCTTGTTGATTCTGTTGGACGTTGTTCCTATGGGATTGTGGACATTCTTTCTTCAGGTGACCTTACTATTTGTAGACATAGCAAGTCTTGTTCCTTCTATTCCTCCTAGATCCTTGATTCGATTTTCTGTTCCTATTTTTGTTGTACTATTCCGGTTGATTTTGGTTCTGATTCCGATCATAAAGCTTGAAATAGTTGGGCTATTTGCTCAAGTCCGTGCATGACGTTAAAGGTTTCTTCGATTGGTGGATTGATTGGAGCCGGTACGTTGTTGACATCGGCAGCATTTAATGGTTTTTGAGTTCACGTCGTGGATTGGCGTCTCGTTGATGATGTGTACTCCATGATCGTTGGTGTTGTCATTGACATCCGCGCCGGTACATTCCATTCCACGTGATGAGGTTTCTAACTATTGCATTTTTGAATTTTTTCTAAAAATAAAATAAATAAACTATACTGCATAAGTCTAATACCATCTTTGCACAATCATGAAAATCGAGGCTTACAATCATGTAAAAGAGCACATAGCGATACACATTGTGTTCTCTACCTAAACTTTGTTATCTCACCGTCATGTCCACTCTTCTTATCTTAACTCTCTCCCTCACTCAGACACTTTCAATGACTTGCCTCTCATTCTAGTTGATTTGTCTCGTGGAGTGTTGATGTTGGCCGTAGTCGGTTGTTGATATCGAAGACCGTCTCTTATTCTTTCAGCTCTCGATCCTCCTTGAAATCATCCTCTTCTGAATCCTCATATTTTGGTCCATGATAATTGGCTCCGCATAGAAGTTGATGACAGCATCCAGCTCTGGCTCAGGATCCAATGTCGAAATATATATAGAGTAGATTTACATATACCGTAGATTAACACTATCGAACAATCTCTCGGGAATTATGATCTACCCAACATACCCAACGTCACAGAGGTGAGCCTATGCTCTGATATAACGCCCTGCTGCTCGGCAACGTTAATTAAACATTTTAATTCCATTAATAAAACATAGTTAAAACATTAAAGCGTAAAATAAAATATTATTTGTGGAAGTTTGAAAAAAAATACTAAAATACCCATTCTGAAATTGCATTGTGAATTAAAAATAATATATAGAGCTGTAAGGGTAAAGTCTCCATGTGCTGTCATGGTCTTCATCTCAAAAGCCCTGCTCTTCCAGCTACTACTCTACATCTGGCATGAAATATTGCCAGTGACAGAGAAATTGCTCCATGAGTACAAAATACTCAGCGAAACACATACCCGAAATACTAACCCAAGAAGCATGCAATTTGACAGATATAATAACCACATTAAAGAATAGAGTATAAAGCAGCGAAAATAAACATATAGGTTTGTTATGAATCTTGTATTAAGTTTCTAGGATTCACCACCATGAAAATTCAATCTTACCCTTTTAAATATTAGCATAGGCAATTGGTTGATATTGACCAGTCATTACTTACCATGGGCCCAAAGTCTGAGGTGATATACCCGACTGAGTATCGACCCAACAAGGTAGAGACCTTCTACCGTCTACTCAAGTCAATACCTACTTCACCCTATCAAGATCCTTTGCAATGTAGTTTCACCAGGCCCAGTCACAACGAACTTTAATCGCTTCTCTTTATCGGTTCAAGGACGCGCAAGACACTGATCGCCACTCTCTCGTTCCGGAGTTGTCATCGCAGACATTCCGAAATCACCTCCAATCGTCTCCAACTCCTCCTAGTTGGGCCCCTTAAAATCAAATCATAATCAATTTGGCATAATTACGCCATAAACACATGGATCAAACCCGAATCAAACTGCCACCACGGTTAAACCTTTTTACTCTTTCCTTTAACGTTCTTTGGTGTCTCTACACATTATTTAAATATAATCCACGCTCTGAAATCCTCCGTTGCCGTGTCATAAGCGGCATTCGGTCCAATGTCCCTAACGTATGACTCTAGATTTTTCGACATCAAATACAGTACTAAGTTTCGAAAATAAAATCGGTAGCATCACGGCTAACCATAATTCCAACATGACATTATTACGTCAGAAATTTCATCGACAACATAATCTTTTCCTTTCAGAATCTCAACAATATCACTAAATTATTTAAGCAGCATAACAACATAATAAAATATGATCGGGTTGGCATTCCTGCTCTCATGAGATCCCATAAAAATTTGTGGACATTATAGCACATTAAAAAGTGTATGCATGTGTAAGTGTTGTGTAATTGTGATAAGATTTAATCATTTGAGCTGTGACCCGATTAAAAAAATATATAATTCCTCTAAAAAAATACATATAATATCTACAAATTGCACGAAACTAGGGTTGCAAGATATGTGTTTCTACCTCAACTAGTGATTCTAGTGAAGATCGGCAGTCGGAGTGGTGACTGGAGACTTTGGCAGTAGCTTTTTCCTCTCTAACTTCTCTCTCTCTCTCTCACTCTAATTCTAATACCTCTCTAATTTCACTGTTTTTTTTTCCTTGGTTGAGCATGGAAATGGAATGGGAAGTATTGGTTTATATATAGAGAGTTAATAGGATAAGACGTCATTTATTTGTCTTGGAAATCAAAGCACCATATGGAATATCAAAGCATTAGGAGATTTAATGGGTTGGGTCACTTATTGCCTAAGGAATGAACGTGACCAAGAAAATGAATTGGAAAATCTTAATTAGGCCATTTAGGATAGAACATCTTAATTGGAAAGGTTTCCAGAATTCAAGGAGCCATATGATATGATGCTGAATATAAACGTGAAAAAAAAACAATGAACTTGACAGCCTTGTTCAAGGCAACTTAGAATAGGATTTAGCAATTCAAAGGGATTATGAAAAAAATTGAAAGGTTTAATGAAAGCAATAATTCTAGAACAATTCTTTTAAAAAAAATATCGAGTACAACACGATTACTCCACTCACACGTGCACTTACGTCCCCAACCAATCGTTCGACAAACTAACATAATAATATTAAGAATAATAATAATTAATGACAAAAACAATTATAAGAATTTTATTATTATCTTTTTTGAAAAAATGTCGAGTTATTACACGACATGTCTTTATAAATGACAATTTCAGTGTCTTTATAAATAGAACTTTCAATTAATCAATACTATATATATATTATTATATATTATTGTAGGGAGGATTACCTGTTGTGAAAGTGGGATAAATCTTTGTCATTCTCAATCAAGTCACCTTATTCTCAATGGGAGCAGCAATGTTTTGCGTTAGACTCAGTATGTTTCTTAATTTGGCGAAGCCCTTGTCCCCCTAAGGTAGAAATGTGCGTCTGGAAGGTGGTAAACGAGACTCTACCTTCGAAGGTTCTTCTTGGCAGCAGAGGGATTATCCAAGATCGCAATACTCCCTCTGTTCAACACACTTGGAGTCCTCGAATCACGTCCTCCTACAATTTTTGGTAGCTTAAGAGATATAGGGTTCAATTCTCCGATGGTGGGGATTTTCATCGTGTGCCCCATTGAAGGTGAGTTCCTACATGGAAGAAGGAGGTCCGATCGGTCTATCCAAGAGTGAATGGGTCTTGTGGAAGTGCTCGTTCTATGCTACTATCTGGTGCTTATGGAACTTTAGAAATGAAGTAATTTTCATACAGAAGGTGATTCAACCGCAGATGATAGGGGATTCGATCAAAATATGGGTTGCAATTTGGATCAAAACCAAATCCAGCCTCCAGGAAGTTACAATCGCAGATTTTTGAAGTGATAAAAAAGATGAGGCTCAATTAAAGATGGGATAAATGGGAACAATGGAGGACGATGGGGTGACGATACCTAGCTTCAACCATTAATGGAGGTCGATACTTTTGAGGAATTCTCCATGTTATTTGATGGAGAAGTATGGGAGTCCAATATCCTTGACCAATGTGGGCCGGCCCAATAGCCTGGGAGATAATTATTGTATAGGGATTTTCTTATGTTTTGGGCTTGTAACTAGGCTAAGGACCAGATCCCATGGTGGCATCTTGCCAACATATAGGGCCCTTCCGAGGTGTATATGTAGCTCTATTTTATCAATACAATTTACTTTGTCGATAAAATGAAAAAAGCAACAATTGACGTAAATATATTAATCTTTCATACAAATTTTAAATGAATGTGAGATATCTTATTACTCATAATGATCAAATCATTTTCAAATTTCTTTCTTATTTTAACATTCTTATTACCATAATGAGATTAATACCTTTAAACTCTCTACTTTAGTTAGGTTTTTATGAGAATAAAAATAAAATTCTATTACCGTGTGAACTAAATTAAATTCATGCTAAATTAAATGCCACTGAGTGAAAACACATCTAAAGCAAACGTTTAGTGTTTTAAGTTTTTAAAAATATATTAGCTATAAAAGATAACAAAATTATTAAGTTGTATTTTTGGCTGACGTGTATTAGCCTTTTAAGCGTTATACTAAGTGATGAGGGTAAAATATAATTAAAAAAATACATTAATCCCCCTTCAATAAATGATTTAGTTTGGCGAAGAATTGTGAACACACTAGGATACACGTGTCGATCACATGAGAATAGTGCCAACCTACTAAGGGTTATCCATATTATATTTGGGCGCGAAGGTCGAATATGTAACCAGCCGATCTGAGGAAGGTGGCTTGGTAAGCAGCCAACCTGAGAAAGGTGGCCCAACGTCTTGCCGACCTGAGAAGGGCGGCCCAAGATACTATTGACCCGAGCAAGGCGATGAGCAGTATTGAATCCAAGACAAGATAGAACTACGAGTAAGTCGCGATAGAGTTCTAAATAGATATGGATGAGAAGTCCACAGCTAATTTCATTAATATGAGAAGCATTGATTGAATGAAATTTTAATGGTAGAAGATAACATCTTGGATAAGAACCAAGTGAGACTTATCTTATTAGTGGCCAATCAGAAGGTAATCCTACTCCAATTCTGATAAGGAATTAGTGTCTTGAGAGAATTAGGAAGGTTAAGTCACAAAGTCTATAAATAAGGATTTAGATTCATGAAGAAATGTACGCTCTAACACAATGATTTATTGGCTAATAGAGAATATTAGCATGATACCATTCATCCTTGTGAACTTTACCTGACTTAATCATTGGAGTGCCGTCCTGCCATAGCGACAGAGGGTTCTTTGAAGGTTTATTATTTTACAAATCATAAGTTCACTTAAATTGAGAGTACTGTTTCTGCTGGATAGTGAGTTTTTGGCTTTCCATCCTGATTGAGAAAATTAACCTGTTCACAATTGGCACTGTCTGTGGAAAGGCTAACGTCTCATGGCTAAAACACCTAAGAAAGATCACGTGAAAGAGCATAATGGGAAGGAGAAGTCTAGATCTCCTCCTCTGATTCCTTCGAAGACAAGGGGATTCAAGAAGGAGGTTCCTAAGGTCCCATCCCCAAAACTCGTTGGAGGGCAGCCTGGAGAACAGGCATTGCCTCCTATAGTCCCACCACCGATAGCATCACTCACACCACCAATGGCTCCGCCGCAACCAACGTTGCCATTGGCACCAGTAGGAGAGCATCCTGATCCACCACGAGAAGCGGGAAGGGCAAAAATAGGAGAAAGATCTCAAACGCAAACCCAGGATAATAGAGGGAAAGGATCCCAAACTCATGATAGGTCTCGCCACAATGCCGAAGATAGCCAAAGAGACCTAGTCAGAAGGCGGGACCAGGAGATTGAAGATATGAGGTGTCATATGCGTCGGATGGAATGAGAAAATAGATCCCTCCGACGAAAGAGGGACCATGTTTGGTCAGTTATATTTGGACAGGATGAACGCTCGAAAACTGATCCTTCGTGTAGGGAGAATCGACTGGAACAGAGTCAGAGACCCTGAGAAGGTGAACAGCAAGCTAGAGCCCTGTCAAACGCAGTTCATCAGACTTCAATCCCGCCACTTCCCGACATGCGCAATTGGTTGAACGAACAGGCTAGAATTGCTCCAAATAATAATCCATTGATGGCAGCTCCAGTTATACCTCCGGTTGTTCAAATCCCTGATATGAGGGCCTGGTTAAATCAATAGCTGGGGCTGAACTGACTAGAGGATGACGAAACCCAGAAAGAGTTCCAGTAGCTAACGGTGTCACCACTGCCAGTATAAATAGAGATGGAGGCCTTACCCAGAAAGTTTGTCCTTCTAAAATTTTCCATCTATAACAGACGCACAGATCTAATGACCCACATCAAAGGATTCATAAATTCTGTGATGATTTATGCAAGCCATGACAGCCTATACTGCAAGATATTTTCTTTGAGCCTAGGTGAGATGGTTTAAATTGTTTTCAGGCACTCCCTCTAAGGTCTATCAACAATTGGAGACAGTTAGCCGATCAATTTATCAAGTGTTTTGTCACAAACCGAGCATAGAAAAATATGCCAATACACTCCTAGCCATGCGAAAGAGATCTGATGAGGATCTAAGGGAGTACGCGACCAAATATTGGGCCACTTATAACAAGATCGGGGATTGCATGGAGGCCTATGCAATGGAATCTTTCCATCTAGGATTGTCATCCTGAGAACGTCTAAGAGAATCCCTATCCATTGACCCTCCTAGCACCATTGTCGAGCTCATGGGGAGGGTAGAAAAATGTGCAAAGTTTGAAGCTGAGATCCACCGAGACATGGATCGACCCACAAGCCGATTACATAGAAGAATTGCAGTTGAAGCAGCACCAAAAAGGCCAAAAACTGAAGTGGCCGAAGTAGCGCAAGCAAGAAAGGAATGCAAACAGCCTGGTCCTCAAGCGTACAGGGCAGTTCAGATGGTATTCAATACCCTGATTTTCAAAATGATCTGGCAACTAAAAGATGAGCCCTTCTGGAAGTGGCCATCTACCTCAGGGGAGAACCCGTGAGGTGGGACCCGAATAGAGATTGGTGTAGTTATCATCGGAATAACGACCATATCATGGAGAAATGCAAGGCGCTTAAATGGTTCTTAGAAGAACTAACATCTCTAACGATTCATGGCCTATCAAGGGCAGCCGCAGAATCAAGCAGCCCTGATGGAATAAGAATCTTCCGAGAAGAAGTAATGGCAACAGGTACAATCCATGTCATACATGCAGCAATGCTAGCTTTGGATGGGAAAGAAGCTTGACTCCAGCGATGCTGCGAGGGTCACGAACATCATGTTCAGCACCTCGGGCAAAAACAAAAAGAATTGGAGACAAAGATAGAGACAGTGATATCCTTTTCTAACAAGGATTTAGAAGGGTCACGCATCCCCACAATGATGCATTGGTGATCATGCTGCTCCTCATCACTATCAACATAGAGAGAATCCTTGTTGACCAGGATAGCTCAACGAAAATTTTATACTATGATGCCTTCAAAAAACTCAAGCTAAATAAGGCAGATCTGAACAAAGGCAACATTCCACTAATAGGATTCAATGCAAAAGCAGTCTGGCCATTGGGATCCATAACCATTCCTGTGCAAACAGGAAAGGTTACCTTAGACACTGACTTTTTAGTGGTGGATGTACCATTAGCTTATAATGCGATAGTGGGGAGGACTTGGCTCCATCGGATGAAGCTATCCCCTCCACATACCATTAGTTGAGATTTCCTAGCAAAAAGGGGATCAAGTGTGTTTGGGGAAGTCAAACAATGGCGAGAAGCTATTATGTGACTTTCATAAAACACAAGCCCAAGGCTGAACACGTAAAAACAATCAAGGTTCCTGATTGGCCGATGATAAAGGATATCAGGCGCAACCCAGCCGATCGAGTAGTGAAAAACTCAAGCAAATACCAGTGCACAAGTCAAACCCAAAGTGGTTCTTTTTCATTGGGGAAGAATTATCTAAACAGGACGAGAAAATCCTAGTTCAGATTCTTAAGGATCATATAGATATATTCGCTTGGACACCATAAGAAATGCCTGGGGTGAGCCCAGATATCATCTGCCATTAGCTAAATGTTGACTCGATCAAAAAACCAGTAATGCAAAAAAATGGTTATCAAATACCATGGTAGTCAAGAAAAATAATGGCAAATGGAGGGCTTGTGTAGACTTTACCAACCTCAACAAAACTTGTCCCATGGATGGCTTCCCACTATCCAAAATAGATCAATTAGTGGATGCTACTGCAGGGTATAAGTGCATGAGCTTTTTGGACACATATTGAAGATATCATTAAATCGCCATGTATGAGCCAGATCAAGAGAAAACATCCTTCATTACCCCATGAGGTCTGTTTTGCTATAAAGTCATGTCATTCGGCATAAGGAATGTTGGTGTTACTTATCAAAGGTTGGCCACATTCATGTTTAACGAATTGCTCGGGAAGAGCATGGAAGTCAATATCGATAATATGATAGTCAAATCCAAGGAGGCCGAGACCCATATCGTCAATCTCTGTAAAACCTTTAACGTGCTATAGGAGTTCAAGATCAAGATCAATGCCTCAAAGTGTGTCTTCGGGGTTAGTTCTGGAAACGTTTTGGGGCATCTGGTCACCAGAAAGGGAATCAAAGCGAATCCCGATTAGATTGCATGTGATATCATGAGTATATAATGAACCATGTATACAACTACTAATAACTTGGGCTTAAGTATTTTGGGCCATGTGATTGGGTTCCAATAAGTTATTCGGCCAATGGTATACATGGGGCATTATAAATGGTATCAGAGCGACCTGTGTACATGATCGAGTGTGGGGTTAGAACTTTATTTGGTCACTAGGGAATTGACCCGGGTTAGACCGTGGTGACTCTAGTGTTGAATCTCTTGCGAGGGCATAAGGTCTTAAAAGGTGGGAAGATTGTGACATTCCGTCCCACATCGAAAATTTACATTGGTGATTCTGGATATATAAGAAACTATGTAAACTACTACTAACAACTTGGCCTTAAGCATTTTGGGCCACGTGGTTGAGTTTTAACAAGTTCTTGGGTTAGTGGTTTACATTGGGCGTTACAAATGGTATCAGAGTGACCCGTGTACAAAATCGAGTGTGGGGTTGGGGCTTTGTTTGGTCACTAGGAAATAGACCTAAGGTTAGGCCGTGGTGACTCTAGTGTTCAACCCCTTGCGAGGGCGCAAGGTCTTAAAGGTGGGAAGATTGTGATATTCTGTCCCACATCGAAAGTCTATGTGGGTGATCTTGGGTATATAATGAACCATGTATACAATTACAAATAACTTTGGCTTAGTATTTTGGGCCATTTGATTGGGTTCCAACAAGTTATTGGGTCAGTGGTATACATGAGGCGTTACAAATGGTATCGGAGTGATCCGTGTACATGATCGAGTGTGGGGTCGGGACTTTGTTTGGTTATTAGGGAATAGACCCGAAGTTAGGCTGTGGTGAGTCTAGTGTTCAACCCCTTGCGAAGGCGTAAGGTCTTAAATGTGGAAAGATTGTGACATCTTGTCCCACATCGAAAGTCTACATGGGTGATCTAGCTTCGGTATATAATGAACCATGTATATAACTACTAATAACTTGGGCTTAAGAATTTTTGGCCACGTGATTAGGCTCCAACAAATTATTGGGTCAGTGGTTTACATGAGGCATTACAAAAAATTGTGACATCCTGTCCCACATCGAAAGTCTAGTTAGGTGATCTAGCTTGGGTATATAATGAACCATGTATATAATTATTAATAACTTTGGCTTAAGCATTTTGCGTCATGTGATTGGACTCCAACAAGTTATTGGATTAGTGATTTACATGGGGTGTTATAAATGATATTAGAGCGACCCATGCACATGATCGAGTGTGGGGTCAGGACTTTGTTTGGTCTCTACGAAACAGACCTGGGGTTAGGTCGTGGTAATTATAGTGTTCAACCCCTTGGGAGGATGTAAGGTCTTAAAGGTGAGGAGATTGTAATATCCCATCCCACATCGAAAGTCTACGTGGATAATCTTGGGTATATAATGAACCATGTATACAACTACTAATAACTTGGGCTTAAGTATTTTTGGCCATGTGATTGGGCTCCAACAAGTTATTGGTCCAGTGGTATACATGGAGCGTTACAAATGGTATCGGAGCAACCCGTGTACATGATCGAGAGTGGGATCGGGACTTTGTTTTGTTATTATGGAACAGACCTAGGGTTAGACCGTGGTGACTCTAGTGTTGAATCCCTTGCAAGGGTACAATGTCTTAGAAGGTGGGGAGATTGTGACATTCCGTCTCATATCGAAAGTCTACATGGGTGATTTTGGGTATATAAAGAACCATGTAAACTACTACTAAGAACTTGCACTTAAGCATTTTGGGTTACATGGTTGGGTTTCAACTAGTTGTTGGGTCAATGGTTTACATTGTGTGATCTTGGGTTTATAATGAACCATGAATATGACTACTAATAACTTGGCCTTAAGTATTTTGCGCCATGTGATTGAGCTAATGGTATACATGGGGCATTACAAATAGTATCAGAGCGACCCATGTACATGATTGAGTGTGGGGTCGGGACTTCGTTTAGTCACTAGGGAACAGACCCGAGGTTAGGCTGTGGTGACTCTAGTGTTCAACCTCTTGCGAGGGCGCAAGTCTTAAAGATTGGGAGATTGTGACATCCCATCCCACATCAAAAGTCTACATGGGTAATCTAGCTTGGGTATATAATGAACCATGTATACAACTACTAATAACTTGGGCTTAAGCATTTTCAGCCACGTGATTGGGCTTCAACAAGTTATTGGGTCAGTGGTTTATATGGGGCGTTACATCGCAGCCTTGCAAAATCTTCAAAGTCCCCAAACTTTGAAAGAGGTGCAGGTGGTAGCTCTTAACAGGTTTATTAGCCGATCATCTGATCGATTCTGATCATTCTTTCAACTGTTGAGAAAGTAGTCCACATACTCCTGGGGAGAAAAATGCAAGAGGGCTTTTCACGATATGAAGACATACTTAGCCAACCCACCATTAATCATAACTCCCAAGAAGGGAGATATCTTGACATTGTATTTTGAAGTCTCAGAGTACATGGTAAGTGCAATACTCTTGAAAAGCAAAAATGTCGAGCAAACACCTATGTACTATGTGAGTAAGACACTACTCGGCTAAGAAACAAGATACCTCCCCTTAGAATAATTGATTCTATCCTTGGTTGTAGCTTCGAAGAAGTTGCAACACTACTTTTTGGCTCACACAATTGAAGTGTCGGCCAAACACCCAATTAGTGTTGTTTTGAGAAAAGCAGAACTATCGAGGAGAGTGCCTACTTGGTTTGTCGAGCTTGGGGAATATGACATCCGTTTTCTTCCAAGGACTACAATAAAAGGCCAAGTCTTGGTAGATTTTGTTTGCTCACTTGAACAGGTCGAAAAATCATCGGTCATCTTAGAAGCCAGCTCGCCCAAACTAGGGGCACATAAGGAACCAGACAGCAATCATACACCCTCCTGGAAACTATACGTCGACGGATCTTCTTGGTCACAAGGGTTCGGAGTCAGCATAGTCATCATCAAACCAGAAGGATGTTACTTTAAGCAATCCATCTGTTTAAACTTTAGTGCTTCTAGTAATGTTGCTGAGTATGAGGCACTAATCCACAGGCTCAAATGAGCACACAATTTGGGGGCAACAACTGTAGAGGTGTACTGCAACTCTCAACTTGTACTCAATCAACTAAGTGGAGAAAATGCAACTCTAGATAAGAAGATGACTTCCTACACCGAGAAGGCAAAGGCAGAGTTGTCTAAATTCGAGAAGGTCAAGATGTCCCGCATCAGCTCCAAGCAAAACGAACACGCAAATGCATTAGCACGTCTGGCTTCAGCAATTCCACGGGACAAGCATCGAACTATATATGTGGAATTCATCGACTACCCAAGCTTTGATATCCCAATGGCCAAGAAAGCCATGGAAATCGAGCTTGGCCCTAGTTGGATGGATCCAATCGTCTCCTATCTCACAGGGGGCATAGTGCCTGAGGACAAGAAAGAAGCTCACAAGTTACACGTCAAGGCAGTAAGTTTCTGCCTCTCTCCAAAGCATGAGCTTTATAGGAAATCTTATACTGGACCCTATCTCAAATGTGTCCATCCGATAGAACAATGTTGGAAGGTATCAAGAAGAGGTTGGAAAAAGCTAAGAGAAGATGGGTGGAATAGTTGCCCCTAGTTGTATGGGCATATAGAACCACACCACGCTGATCTAAGGGCATCACCCCATATTCACTTGCATATGGCACGAAAGCTGCCATCCTACTGGAAATTAGCCTCCCAACCATCTAAACATAATTGATCAAACAGGGAGGAAACGATCAAGCTCTAGTTGTGAAACTCAATCTTGCTGAAGAGAAAAAGGAGCGCGATATGATCAGACTAGCATCCTACCAGTCCATCTTATCCAAGTCGTACAACAAACGAGTCGCTCAAAGAGAATTTGAGCTCGATGACTTGGTACTCTGCAAAGTCATGGGTAACACGAGAGACCTAACGGATGGCAAACTTGGGGCAAACTAGGAATGCCCCTACAAAATTGTGCGAAGGCTAGGGAAAGGCGCCTACAAGCTCTGAGATCTTGATGACAAAGAGATCCTACGTACATGGAACATCTCCAACCTCAAGAAATTTTAGCAGTAGTTTATTTCTTTCAATGCATTTATTTCTCTTTACAAAGCTTCGCTTAGATTGAATAAAAGTACTATCTTTTTTTTTACTTACTGCATTTAGTTTTAGTAAGGCAATAAATGCCCTGGCCTCTTTCACTGCCTCACTGGGGGGCAAGACAGACATATCCGAACTTGAGAAAAGCTTAAAAAAAAAACATACTAGAGAAAAATATGTACCGAAACTTGAGAAAAATGTATTACAAAGCATACTTGAGAAAAGTATTCATATAACAAGTTGATTTGAACTTAAGAAAAGTATTTATCTGAGCTTAGCAACAACTCAAACACTTGATACTTGAGAAAAGTATTTGAACTTGAGAAAAGTTTGCCCTAATCACACTTGAGAAAAGTATTCCAACCAAAAGTTCATTGATGCTTGAGAAGCGTATTTATCCGAGCTTAACAAACAACTCAAATAAACCGTACTTGAAAAAAGTATGTGCCCGAACTTGAGACAAGTTTAGAACAAATCATACTTGAGAAAAGTATGTGCCTGAGCTTAAGAAAGGTTTAGAACATAGCGTACTTAAGGAAAGTACCTACTTAAAACTTGAGAAAAGTTTAAAAGAACCATACGTGGGAAAGGTATGTGCTTGAAGTTGATAAAAGTACTCAAACTTGAGAAACATTTTCCCTAAACATACTTGAGAAAAGTATTTATCCAAGCTTAGAAAAAACCCCAATAAGTGATACTTGAAAAGAATATGTTCCTATCTAAGAAAGGTATTCAAACTTGCGAAAAGTTTGCCCTAATTACACTTGAGAAAAGTATTAACCCAAGCTTAACAATAACTCAGACAAGACTTACTTGAGAAAAGTATACTTAAGAATAGAAGAAAAAAGATAGCACTAAATTACAATACCATTCCCAGCAAACAAGATTCAGATTGGCCGTAAAGGCCAATTTCAAAGCCATGAGACAAAAAACTGCTTCGGCATTGAAATGCCAATACAAGACAACCAAAGTACCAAAACATGCAAAGTAAGTACATTGAAAAGAAAGATGATCATACATCGTCCAGTGTGTCCTCCAAAGGGTTTTTTCCCCCTCAATGATATTGTTGACATCAGCAACCTCTTGATCGTCAACGGTCAAGTCAGTTATGTTTGCATCCACCACCTCAGCTCCGGCAATAGTAGTTTCATCTTCTGCAACCTCAGATGAATGAGGGATCTCTTTGAACAGGGGAGAGTCTTCGGCACATTGCAAACCTTCAGCGTCGCTCTCCATCCAGCAGCAAAGAACTCCTCCTGGAGCTCAGGAATCTAATAACTCAGAAAGTCCTCAGCAACTTCATCCATACCCTGATTATGAACCTCAGTCTTTAGCTTGGAAATCTCCTCAGCATGACTCAACTTCAAGACAGATACCTTGAAGAGAACCTGGGCAGCTTTCTTTTTCTCCTCGACCAACAGATGGCTAAAGGACTTAGCTCTTTGAGCAACCTCCTGAGCCTTCCTCTTGTAGTCATCAACCTTATTTTGGACTTTAGAAAATTTGAGCTTCCAGTCACGAGCCTCAACTTCAACCGACATTAGTCGCACCTTTCAATCTTGGCTCTGCCCAAGACACAGTATGGTCTTTTGAATGGCCTAAACAGACAACACACTTCATGAGAAATAAAGCAAAAATAAAAGGAGTTATAAATGCTAAACACTTACAAAGATGTTGTGAGCAATAGCAGTTTGCATCAAAGTTCGATCATCAGATTCACCATATGGTTCCACATCACTTGGTAACATCATCGCATCAGCAAGGGTTTGGGAAACACCCAGGTCACCAGCAATGTCGGCAATGGCGATGGGCATAAGGCCAATAACCAAGAGTGTGGGGGCCCAAGTGTCAGCCTTCTTGAGAGCCCTGGGCTTTCCCCTACCTTTAAAAGACCCTACAACATGACCCTTGGTCAACCTCCTCCTCTTGGGATCAACAGTTTCTTCAATGGCCTCAGCAATAGGTAGGGACACACCCTACTATGTGTCAGCTTCTTTGGCCCTCCTCTTGGCCACAATGACTCCAAGGTTTCTTGGCCTCAAAAGGAGTAGCTTTCTTTCTCTCTTTAGCAATGACCCTATTCTTCTACTTCATTAATTCTCTTAGGTTTGGCATATTAGGGTTCCTCGACATGATCTCTTCCTCATCTTCGTTATTCAAAATAGGCCAAGATTGGGACTGGGAATTACCCAATGAAGAGGAAGTTGAAGAAGAGCTCGAAGTGTCCCTCGTAGTAGCAACTGTGACGCATTGAGGTTCCCTAAGGTAATGCAAAGGAATGCCTTCACGAACGGCGAGATCAGTTTGTTCGGCAACGCAGCAGCAACGTGATCCTTATCCTTGATGTACCCCCGGTCAGATGGATTGTACCAAAGGAGGACTTTGAGCAATCGTGGCTGTACTTGACCTTCAATGCCTTTATACTACAGAACCTTCCTCAGATCCTCTGGATGTGTTACGTCGGGTCACTAACCTTGGTTTACGTTAGAAGTTGCAAAACATAACAGAAATATAGGAGTTATAAATCGACATCGAGAAGGCAAAATGGCATTACAAAAAATAGAACAAGAATTGACGAGGTTGCCCGAAGCGGCGAGGCACAAGAATTCGCGTGTGCTTAGGTTCATCCGGGGCAAACCCCCAATTATCAGAAACAATCAAAAAGTCATCGTTGTTGACCGGCCGGCAAAAGTGCGTCGTTAAGGCGCCGGCCTAAGTCAAGGTTTAATATTTCAAACAGGACTTCCCTCAAAGATTTAAAAAGAGGTATAGTGGAGAGTCCGGAGTATCGATCCACGGGGAAAGGTAGTTAGATTGAAAGACTTCGCAAATTTAGTTTTTCGACGTTTCGGACGTCAACCTCAAAGTTTGTTTGGTCATGATTAATCTATTTTCACTCGGCTACCGGTAATGGTTGTAGCTCCCCCGCCGGTCGTTGATGTTCCGCTTTCACTTGTTGACATGTCAAGCACTTAGAGACAAAGATGGCTATGTCCCTTTTCA